>PVLD010019589.1:0-36002 GCA_004027595.1 Dinomys branickii
GGATAATTCTACAAACACTTCAATGTGGCTTCCAAATCCATGTATATCTAAATATAATAACTATAAGTGTTACCTGTTCACTTGAAACAATATTTCTTGGAATAGTGGTAAGAGTTTTGTTAGAAATGACATGCTAGCTAGGTATGGGGGCACCCACCTATAATCCCAGAATTCAGAAGGCTGAGGCAAGGGGATCGCTAAAAGTTCAAAGCCAGCCTGGGCTACACAGCGAGTCTAAAGCCAACCTGAATTACATAGTGAGACCCTGTCTCAAAAAAAAAAAGAAAAAAAAAAGTAAGAAATACATGCTAAATGAACCTTTAAACTTCAACAGGACCATCCCCTGATTATAAAGGTTCTTAGGTACTGTATCTGAAGAGTTAACTCTTTTCAATCCAAATGCAACTCTAAAACAAATGGGGGGCTGGGGATATAGTTCAGTGGTGGAGCACCTGCATAGTAAGTGTGAGGTCTTGAGTTAAGATTCCCAGTACCAAAAAAGTATATAAATAAATAAAATAAAATAAATGGGATTTGGCATTGTACATAACTCTAACGTGTGCACCACCACACCTGGCTAAAAATTAAACTTTAAAAGCAAACAGTTAGGGGCTGGGGATGTGGCTCAGTAGTAGAGCTCTTACCTTGCACGCACAAGGACCTGAGTTCTGTTGCACGTCCTTACTGTCTAGCCAGGCACAATGGGACATGCTTGTAATTCCAGCTACTCAGGAAGCTGAGGTAGAAGGATTGCAGGTCTCAGGGCTGCCTGAGCAATGAGACCTGAGACTCTGTCTCAAAATTTTATAAAGGGCTGCACGTGTGGCTCAGTGGTACAGCACTTGCCTAACATGTGCCTATCACATGCCTAGTATGTGGGTTCAAGCCCTAGAACAACAAAAACACAACAACAACTGCACACAGAGCAAATGTAAATTTCTCTTAAGCTTTAAAAACTGTACTACAGTAATACAATAACATACAAACTTCCTGTACCTCCACTGTCACTTATATTTAGTTAACTATCACCACGATCCATACCAGTTATTCCTTTATTCCTTGCACTGGCATCCTAGAATCTCGACATGTCCAACCAGTAAAGTAATTTGGGTCATTCACTTTATAAAGTTTCCACTTGTTGTAATGAATAAGATGGAAGTGCAGTATCAAAAGCTTTTCTGAATGTATCTGGCTTCTTCTATGCTCACAGGTCCAAAAATCCCAGAGCTGGACACAGCTGCACGTGCCTGTATTTCTAGCACAGGAGGATCGCTTCACCCCAGGTTTCTGTACAACACAGCGAAACTCTGTTTCAGAAATAACTTTGAAAAAATCTCAAAGCTGCTGTACCAGTCATACAAAAGAACTACAGCCAAGTAAGTACTGTTAGATACACTGACTAATATTAGTAAAACACTAAGCAATGCTAGTTGACTTCATCTAACAACTGCCTTTGCAAGTATTCTAGGTTATCAATGACACAAGTTTTTGTTTGGTTTTAATTTTAGCTACACTCTTTTATAACTGATTAAGGCACTGTAAAGAGATAGGGTTTAGAAAGCAATACAATATTGATAGTAAAATACAAGCTAGTATTTCTATTTACTATAAAAATTACACTGACGAACTAAAATCTATCAAATAATCCGGAGCTATATTTTGACATATCATATTTTTCCTGAAAGAACTGTAAGTCAATCATATAAAACTAAAACCAATAAAACCCGATGATTCATTTATTTGCCCACTATTATTTTTCTCCAGTTGACAAGCAGATACTATATATTCTTAAATAGTCTTAAATAGGGCTTACATGATACACTGAAGTGTTCCTACTTCTGAGTGCTTAGCTAAAGATGCACCAAATAGCCTGGTACTTTTGACAATACCACAGTAGCTACAGGTTGTAAGCTGATGTTAAAGTAATTAATAATTTAACAAGGCCAACATGAAGAAAATAATCATGATACAATCAAGTGATTTTCTAATTACGTACTCAAACCATTTTCCCTTTTGGGGTATTTCTTAACTACTTTAGATTTAAGAAAACAAAAAATACACTTAAAAGTATAATCAAGTGACAACCAGTTTACCACAGACTGCAAAACGTACACAGAAATCTTATTTTTTGCTTTAAAAAAAGAATTAAGTTAGATCTTGATCCTCTTTCTCACCTGCTGGGCATTTGCAAGAAATGTCCTAAAGAATCTAGTAATTTTTTCAAGTAGCAGTTTTCACATAAAGTTGATTTATATGAGCTACCAATAAATGTGAACAAGATGAGCAAATTACTAAGACTAGGACAAGCATAGGGCCAGGTCTTTAGAAAGCATCTCGATGAAAAGATGGAAACCCCGCCCAGCCTTAAACTTTCTCCGCTTTTCTACTCCCAGTTTTCTCTCTCTCTAAAAAAAAAAAAAAAGCAGAACACTGCCTGCGTAAAGGCCTGGTACAAAAAATCAGACTGCTATTATCCAAGTACCTCCTGTAAGGTAGTCTTAAGGCTTAAGCCCGCTCAGAAACAGCAGAACGGTTTGCTTTCTCAGGTTAAAAGGGGGCGATTACAGGGTTTGGCGGCCCAGTTTGTCGGGAAGCGCAGGGCCGAGGAAGAGAGAGAATCCAAAGACTGAGCTCCATCAGGTCCCAAGAACCACCCCCAGGGGGAAGCTCGACTGCCCTCAGTACTTCCCTGCCTCCTCTGCTCGTGGGAGGAGAGCGGTAGGTCTGGGTCAGGATCCCCTGAGCTACTCTTCCGGGTCCAATCGGACTCGCGTTCGGACACCCGAAACGCCCCCGGCCCCGCTCCCTCGCCCTTTGCCCTGTCTCCTCCCCTCTCAGTGACCCACCACCACTGGTCCCCTCCCATCTAACATGGCCGCACCGCCGGGCCCACCCACGGCACAGCCTAATTTGGGGGGGGGTTCGTGGCACCGCCTTCCTTGTAGTCTATTGGTGCGGCAACCCCAGACGGCCTTCCCGATTGGACGCCACATCCTGTCACTCGGTCCCGAGGGCCCCGCCTCCGAGCTGCTTCAAGCTGCTTTGAGAAGACATATAAACAAATCCCGAGAGGGAGGCCCCTCTCGCGGGTCGCTTCTGGGGCGGGGACAGAAGGCAGAAAGGCTACCTCAGGGACACCCCTGCCCGGATCCCCTTCAGCCCTAGCCCGCGCTTCCTCATCTGCCGAACCAGCCCCGACCTCCACACTCCCGGCCCTTCCTCACACGCCCCCCTCTCCTCCTCCCCCGCCAGCCTCGACTCCCCTCCTTCCCGGCCCCTCCCACCCGCCCGCTTCTCTTGACAGGCCGGTTGCCGGCAACAGCGGCCCGGAGCTCCGGAATAGCGGAAAAAGGCCTGGAGTCCCGGCAGAGCGGACCCCGGGCAATGCCCATGCTCGGCCTAGCCTGCCGCCTTCCCGCGGGTCTTATCCGCCGCCGCCCCGCGCTTTTATGTAACCGTCCCAGGCCGGGAGTGGGGGAGGGGAGCGCTACCCCCGGGAACAGCCGGCGGCGGCCCGCGCCCCGCGCGCCCTCACCCTCAGCCCTGGTCCCGGCCCCCGCCCCGCGCCGGCCCAGCCCAGCTCCTCGGTACTGCTGCCTCCTAGGCCAGCGGCCCTCCTCCGCCGGCCGCTCGGCTGGTCCCTCAGTTCACGCCCCTGCGAGCTCCGGGCAGTGAGCTGCAGCGCTTACCTGTAGGTGTGGGGGCGGCTCAGGGGCTCAGTCCGGCTCCGTTGTAGGGGCCACGGCCCCTCTCCATGCTGCTTCGGGTTTGTTTTGTTTATGTCCTTCCTGACGGGTTCCCGGAAATCGCGTGACTCTCCCCCCTCACGTGGGCCGCGGCAAGGAGGAGGAGGGAGGCGGGGGCCCGACGGCCTCAGGCCAATCGCGATGTGTTCTGCAGCTCAACCAATCAGGGGCTTGACCTGGCAGGGCACCCCTGTCACATGAGAGCAGAGGGGCGGGTTGCCGGGGAAAACCAGGAAGAGAGGGCGGTTCTCGCGCTAGGTGCCTTCGACTCGCGTGGGCGAGTGCAGGTCCTGATACCAAGCCTAGCATTCACGTTTGTAGACGATGTTCCTTCTCTCCGAGGCCTTTCTATCCTGTGTTTTATCTAACCTCAGAACCACGCAGCGAGGCCTGGAGTGGTTTACAGTTTTAGTTCACTGAAACTTGAACGAAAGGCACAGTAGGGGACTGTCCACATTATGTGTCATGAATAGCCTTCTCATTCGTTCACTGATTCTTAGAACTAACGTTTGGTGAACACATACAATATCTTCAAACACAAGGATCAGTCAGACTGGGTGCACCTTGAAGAGAGAAGATTCATACACAACTATACAAATAGCTAGTGGAAGCGCCGAGGCAAGCCTTCATACCAAGTGACTTTGAGGTTTTCTTGTGCTTTCTAATTCTTTTTTAAAACACCAGTGGCTTTTTATTGAACGTGTATTATGTAGTAGATTTGTCATCTCAAGTAGGTCTCTCTACAAACACACAGTATCAGCGCTGACTTTTCAGGTGTAAAGCTCAGATGGATTATTTGCCCAAGACCAGACAGCTGGTGAATGACACAGCGAAGACTGGAACTTACATCTGTTGTGCTTCCAGAATGCTCTTTATACTACTTCAGGTCAAAGAATTTATCGTGCACAGCAAAAATTTGATTTTAGAAAACACAAGGAAAGGAAGATTGAGGAACAGACATTTGGCCAGATTTCTTCAGGATACCAGCTTTCTGCGCTTCCCTCTTGCACGCTGCCCTTCCCCACCCCACTTGCTTTCTGGTACAGGGGACTGAACCCAGGGCCCTTCCACTGAGCTACATTCCCAGCCCTTGTTATTTTATTTTATTTTTTTTAGAGACAGGGTCTTGCTAAGTCACTCTGTTGCCCAGACAGGGCTCAAACTTGCCATGCTCTTGCCTCAGTCTCCAGAGTAGCTGAAGTTAGGCCAGCTAGCTACTGGTATGCACCACTGTGCTAGCTTTCTCTTAAGAGAAAACATAGCTCCCCCCCTCACACTAATCATGTGAAGTAGTTTAGTGTCAATGTCAAAACCATGAATTTTGGAATCAAAGACTACCAGTGCCTGGGGATATATAGCCTAGTGGTAGAGCCCTTGCCTAATATGCTAGGGGAAAAAAGATTTCTGTGTCGTTTACCTATAGTCCTAGCTACTTGGGAGGACAAGACAAGAGAATCCTTCAAGCCTACACGTTTGAGCCCAGCTTGGACAACATAGTGAGACCCCTATCTCAAAACAAAACAAAACCTTCCAATTCTTCAAGAGGCTGTGATTAGCAGGGTTTGTCCTCTCCCCTCCAAGTCTGGCATACATACTGGTTGAATGAACAAACTGGATTTTAATCCTTGCTCCATCACATGTAAAATAGAACACATTATCTCTATGAGGCTACATTTTTAACCTCTGTAAGGAACTTACAGGGTTGACAGGAGACTTAAGTAGTTCATATAAAACACCATAGTCTCTGACATATAGTTAAAATACAATGAATGTTAGCATTATTAAGACTGTTTGAAGGGCATCATTTGGAAGATCTGCAGACTAAATAAAAGGACAACTGTAGACTTTAGCAGTTTAACAGCCATTAAAGTAAGACTTATGTGCACAAAATTAGGTAGGTATATATAGATACCTAAAAGGAAAAATCTCTCCCTAGTATTCTTCCACAATGCCAAGTACACAGTAGAGCCTCAATACCTAGTAAAGCAATAATTAGTATTTACTGCACAGGAAGTGACAAGATTATAATTATTTTCTGAATTAAGTCTAACACATACCAATTTCCAATTTTCCACATTAACTGGAATTTAAAATTGGCACGCCATTTAAAGGGCACACCATGACTGGTGGCGCACATGTATAATCCCAGCACTCCAGACACTGAGCTAGGAGGATCACCTCCAGTTCCAGGTGAGCCTGACCTACACAGAGTGAGTTCAAAACCAGCCTGAACTATATATCGAGACTATCTCAACTCCCCCACCCCCCAAAAAGAAAATTGAAGGCCAAAAATAACTAGTTCGGGAAATTTGAGCCAAATTCCCCAGCTTGATAACATGAGATTCATGTATTAAATTTCTATGAAATACATCACTATCTTTTTGTATAACCCTCTATTTGGAAAAGCTCCAGCAAATCGTTAGCCCTTCCACTGCTACGCCTCTGGACACAGGCATTTTCATCTCCTCTACCTGGCAACAGTTCCCTGCATTCAAGGAGCAAGCGGGAAGGTTCAACTTCTAGCAGGAGGCTCCTCCCATTGACAGCACTTATTGGTGAATTACATAGGATTCCTGCCTTTGCATTTTCTGTTGTCTTGGACAAGGACAGCTTTAGCTAATGGAGACCTTTTGATCAAAGTTTGTTAATAACTCTGTCTTGCTCTAAAGTGAATGAAATCACTGGCTCCTAATTGGTTTGTCTTTCGGTTTTATCCAGCCAGATTCTGCCACAGTAAACATTGGCAGGAAACTGTGACTCTGGAATAGCACTGGTTTGAAGTTCAGGAAGCTACAGTAGTTCTAGCCACAAAGTAGTAACCAACTGGCATCACAACTTCCAAGGCCTTTAACCTTCTCCTGTATAATAATTTGATATGGGGATATCTTGAGTCAGGAAAAAAATGTTTTACACAAATATGAGACAAAAGGGAAACCAAAGCAACAAACTCCAATGAGTTTTTTGTGTTTTATTCTTTGGCCTTTTTGAGACAGGATCTCACTATGCAGTTCATGCTGGCCTTGAACTCACTTTGTAACCCAGCCTGACCTCACACTCACAGTGATCCTTCTGCCTCAGCCTTCCAAGTGGTGGGACTACAGTTGTGCAACACCATGCCCTGCTTATTCCATTCAGTTCTTAAAAATAATTTTGTTTTTGATCAGGTAACGACACATACTGTGCAAAATTCAAATGTTCAAAAAGGTTTTCAGTGACTACTAGGTTTCCCTCTTAACCGTATTCCCTGGGTACTCATCTCGTCTTCTCAGAGGCAACCAGTGACCCATGCTCTGTGAATCTTTACTGAGATATCTTCTGGAGGTACCAACATGTCATCCAATTTAAACTTTGATGTGCAGAATGCTGAGGCAGGATCCCATAAGGCCAAGGATTCAAGGCCAGCCTCAGTAACATAGCAAGATCCCTTCTCAAAAATAAACTTTGATGTGTCTGGAATATTGTTAGTTTAGTGAGGGTAAGACCTTAATTTAAGCTCTGCCACCATGAGAGCTAGACCTCTCTAGTTTCCACAGTTTTACTATGAGGACTCTGGACCAAAAGCTGGATGTTCCTTAAAATCATGCAAGAATTAAAAATATTTGCTAGGTATACAGAGCAGCCCTGGAAACTTCAAAGAATCAGGGTAAGCCATTATGAGGAACTGCAAACTCAGGTGGCACAAAAAATTAAGAAATCTGCCATGTGTGGTGGCACATGCCTGTAATCACAATACTTGGGAGGTTGACGGGGGAGAACCATAAGATCAGGGTCCGCCTCAGCTATAAAGAGAGAGGCCAGCCTGAGCTACTGAGCAAGACCCTGTCTAAAAAGAAAAAAAAAATCTTAAGAAATCTTTTAAAAATGGCTGTCATAGGTCCTTATAACCTAATGTTTGCATTGTGTGTAAGTCCTTATTAGAACAGATTGAGCCCTGCCTGCTGGTTATCTACACGCCCTTTTAGTGTCATCTTTTTGTGTGTGTTTTCTTTCCAGACCCCTCTGGGCCTGTGTGGTATATTCAGATTTCACAGCTTCAGAAATGAGATTAATTAACTCAAACTGGAATATCTCCAGGAAAAACTGTGTCTCTTTAACACAAAATGACTTTCTTCCAAAGACCAGGGTGTTTCTGAGGGTAAATCTAAATGAGATACATCTTGACTGCTGGCAACTGGCACCCATCCCTCATTCATCTTGCCTGAAAATATTCTTTGGGAGGAGAATCAGTTCTTTCCGCTGCCTGATCTTGCAATAGGATAGTGTGATAGCTCTTTATGCAACAGCTCTGATTCTGTGAAAATTCTGTTTCTTACCTCCCTCAGAAGGCACCTGGTCCTAGTCCCAAATACTCTGCCCTAGCCTGCTACTTATTTATCTGTCCTCATTCCTCAGCCCTCCACATTCTCCAGCACCAGGCCTTCCACAAAACAGGGGCAGGTTTGTGATCTGAAGGAACAAATCTAAGATCCAAACCTTATCTTGTCACTGACATATCAAGATCCCTGCTCTTGCTGGGCACGGCAGTGCACACCTGTAATCCTCGCACTCAGGAGGCTGAGGAAGATTGGGAGTTCACGGCCAGCCTGAGCTACAAGAGACCGTCTCAAAAAACTAACAAAAAAATCCCTCCTCTTTCATACACTATCATATCTATTTCTGTCTTCATCTCTTTTCCTCTACTGCCCATCTGATCACTTAATGTACACAGTGCTTTACATTATTCATGTTATACGTGCCTGTGTTTTTTCAATGAAATCAAGTGGGCATAAACACTAACATATCCTTGAGTTACAGAAAACACAAAGCACTTCATTAGACCGCATATTCAAGCCTCCTTTTAGTGACAACTAGGGAAAGGAGAAAGACAGAAATAAAGAAGCTGACATTTGTAGAATGCCTCCTGTGTATACTGAAGACACAGTGGTTGTGCTGGAGGAACTCAGAACCTAGTGAAGGAAACTGATGTGGAAAGCCCACCATCAGCAATGGACGTGGTAAGAATGGAGGCTGAGGATATAGCCTAGTGGCGTAAGTGCCTGCCTGTCAAGCGCATGGTCCTGAGTTCAATTCCCAGTGCCAAAGAGAAAAGAATTGATAAGTGTAGCCAGAGCACCGTTGTTAGAACAGGACACATGTACCTCAGGGCCACTTTCTTGATACCTTACAGGAGTAACTTACTAAGCTGTCTGGTCCTTTACTTCAGTTCTGACGTGCCTTGCAGGTTGATCTTAAGAATTTAATGAAGGATTGGTACATAAAAGGTATACTTCCACTATCCAGGGAGGAATGTGACTGGAAGGTTCTTAGAAAGGAAAGCAGCTTGACAAAGAGAAGGTGGTAGGCAACACGGTTTCCTGTCACCTTCCTACACAGCCTTCCTGTCAAAATTGTTTTGTCTTTCACTGACTAAACACTGTCGGATAACAAGTTGTCCCAGTAGTTTTGGGTTTTCTTTTTTATTTTTTTTTTGGGGGGGGCAGGTCAGTGCTGGGCTAAATATACAATGTTGGTATCAGCAGCTGTAACTGATAGCAAACCAGGAAGCCAGGGAATGAGGACAATTTAGCAATTGTTGTAGCAGAGACTCCCAAAGGACATGTACAATAAGACATTCTGTTAGTGAGGCTAGAAGTAGGACGATAAAAACAAAAAGTGGAGGGACAGAGTGACAAGAAGCAGGAACCAAGTCCTGTAGCCATGATAACAGTGTGTTGAACTACAAATGGAGGCACATTCCAAAGGGCTACATCTGTGCAACACTGGGAAGCTGGATTCCCAAAGGCAGAAAGTAAACAGTTCAGAAAGGTTACTAAAGGGGAAAAGTAATGAAAAGTTCAGACAATTGGTGATGTTACGGGATCCTATGTAAATAAAAAATTTTTTGTTTAACCTGCAAATTCACAAAGTCATAACTTTCCCTTATGATACAGCATAACTCAGGAAAGACTACGCTCGTAAGTTTTGGGGCTTGTTTTAGTTTTAATCTCATTTTCATGATGCCGGGGTTTTGAGATGAGATGAGTCAAATGAATGGGTACACTATTCCAACAGCACAACTATGTAAAGTACCTTTACAGGCAAAGTGCATTGACAAGTGTGAATGCTAACTGCAGATTCTGTCCTACAGCAGAAAAAGCAGCACCGGGAGGAGGGGTCAAGACTGCAGTCGCATCGCTTGTCAGAGAGGGATCCCTTCGCTTGGAGGAAAACCAAAGGATTCTAGATGGAGAAGTCTGGGTGAGCTGGCTCCACAGATCTCAGGGGGCTTCTTGCCCACTTACCTACTAATCTTTTCATTTATGGCACAAGAAAAATCACCTTTGGGAAAACTGGGAATTGAAGTAGAGATTAGGACACAATAGACAGCATTTCTCCCCTCCTAACAAAGAAAATAATGACCACCATCTGGCTCCTGTAAAGGGCATGGAGGAAGGGAAGAGGTTCCAGCAAGTGGTTTCCCTCTTTTCTCTCTGTGTGGAGAACAAAGGAGCTAGCATTATTAGGCAGCAATCCATAGTAATGCTCTTTGTGTCATCCAATCACTAACCTCTGGGAAAGCACAAGACAACACGTGCAATGGGCCTGGCGGGTGATGAGCACTAGGTTAAGGTTAGCTACCATCATCATTATTTTTTAAACAGGGTGTCAGGACTGGGGATGTAGCTCAGCGGCACAAGCGCCTGCCTGGCGATTATGAAGTCCTGAGTTCAATTCCCAGTACCAAAATAAATACACAGGGCGTCGCTATGCAGTTCAGGCTGGCCTTGAACTCGCTATGTACCCCAGGCTGGCCTCAAATTCAAAGTGTTACTCCCGCCCCAGCCCCCTGAGCGCTGGGATTCCGGGCATGCGCACCGCACCTGGCCCCAGCCGTCACTATTACTATTAACAACGCTTCTGAACTTGCTTAGAGATCTGAAAAATGCCTTAGACTTGCTCCCCAAAAAAGTACAGTATACATGCATCTAGCTCTGTAGGTGTTTGGGGGTTTACAGACATTTTTGGACCCCAACTAGGGACAGTAAGGTCAGAAAGGCTCCAATATGCAGGACCAGCTGCGTAATTTGCAGAGACAATTGCAAAATGAAAATTCAGGGACCCTTCTTCAAAACTTAAGAGGAATCAGGAGATGCAGTTCAGTGGTAAGGCAGATGCTTAGCATGCACAAAGTGCTGGGTTCGATCCTAAGCACAGAAAAAAAATTGAAGATAAAAATTATTAAAAATTTCAACGCAATGAGAGCCAAATGTCAAACTGATCTTGGAACTTAAAGCCAGTTTTATCCTTTCTTTAAGTAAACTCAAAATCCAGACACTAGAATTTAGAAAATTTGAAATCTGACTTTTTCCAAGGCACCTGACAGTGAATGAACATTACTGAGTACCTATTTTGTGCAAGATCACAGGCACTTGAACAAACCAGGGGTCCAACTATGGTGACAGAGATAAGCAAAGGTGGCCATGAGAATCCAGAGGGGCCACAATTTTTACAGGACCTGACCCTGGCACCACAAGGCTCAGTGGAGGAGGATGGAGATATTCCAGCCAAGGGAGGAGAGAAAAGAGGCCACTCTCTTGGGGTCCTGAATACACAGTAGCAAACTTTAAAGTTCCACTCTGCTCCCGCCTTTCAGAAACGCCAACAGAGAACAGGGAGTACTGCACCCTGCCTGGGACATGCAGGTGCCAACTCAGGCTGCTGCTGTCCCACAGATGCTACTGCACCACAGCCCCCACAGGAACTGAACTCAGCCCCCTCAGGCAACTCACCCCCGGAGTTAACTGAGGAAAACCTGGGTAGCCCTTTTATTTGCCTGCAGACCTTGAGGCATGACAGAAGTAGCAAAGAACTACATTTGGACCCTACAACAGTGGATGAGCAATTCCAAACTGGGCCCGAGAGGAAGCTGGGGGAGAGGGGGACAGAGGGTGCACAGGAAACTCATTCTGCAGCAGTCAAAACAAGACCCTGTGCAACCAGGTTTAGGGTTTTCTACATGACCTCTAACCTCATTTTCAGAAACTTAACTGTTTTACCTTTTTGGCTTCTCATAGAAGGAAATGTAAAATTAAAGAACCAGATAATCCTTCTGGGCTAGGAGAAACTATGAACACTGAAAAGAATAAAGTGTCCAAGACAACAAATGGGGAAGGGGAGGAATTTTACCCTGTAAAAGCATCTTGGAGACTCAGGAACACTGAGTCTTGGAATACTTTGGTTTTCCCTGGTCACTAAGATCAGACTTTCCTGGGTTTAAATCCGTTTCCTCTGCCTAACAGCCTGGGATTGTGTGCCTCATACCCACACCCACCACCTTCTACCTGGACTGCTGCCCCACATTCCCACCTCCGGCTGCTCCTTTTTCATCCTCCAGACCATACAGCAGCTCACTGGGCACCTCCCTGTGGATGCCGCACGCACCTGCTCACTCACATTGTCCACAGCTGAACTCCATGTCCCCCAGCCTGCTACATTCCTTGCACTGCGATCTCAGTGAAAAGTTCCAACTACCTACCATGCCAGGAACCTGAGTGCAATCCTTGACTCCTCCCTGTCCCTTTCCTCCAACACTGCATCCAACCAACCACTGAAACTCACCTGCACTAGTTAAGATGTACCACCTCGAAGCAGTTACTTCTTTGGCTTAATTCCTAGTCCCTTAATCCAGAACACCTACCCTCCCACAGTCTGCACCAGCTTCCTCCCTGGGCAGCCCCAAATACCTCAACCGCTCCTTTGCCAAGCTTCTTCATGCTTTGGCTTTACCTGTAAAGGGCATTTCCTTCAAAATCCATCTTCCTGTTAGTATTCTTAGTGCCCCTACCTAGCAACCTGCATTTCCCCGAGATACAGCACCTTGCTGTGGGGTCCATCCAGCTCAGCAGAAACGCACTGTTCCCACTTTGATTTAATCAGAATCTCCTCATCGTAACACTGGTCACAAGGAATCAAGGAATCACTTTCCACTTTTCAGTACTGAGGATCAAACCCAAGGTTTCAGGCATGCCACGGAGCTACTGTTTCCTACTATAGCCCTACTGCTGTTATGATGATGATGATGATGACGACTTTGTGCTTTTTTGAGACAGGGGCTCGCTCTGTAGTTCAGGCTGGCCTTGAACTCACTATAGCCCAGGCTGGCCTCGAATGTTCTGGAATCCTCCTGCCTCTGCCTCCTTTTGCTGGGGTTACAGGTATACATCATCCTCCCCCTCCAGCAACTAACCCTTTGTTTTCCCCGCTCCACAAGGTCAGAGGCTAAGTCTCTTGTTTCACACAGACAACCTCTACAGAGACGGGAGCTAAAAATACCTGTTGAATGTTGAAAAGCATTTGGAGCCTAGAAAAATAATGCTTCTTCACCACACATCCTCAAATCAAACTTGCTTTTACATCTGTTCTGCTTGTTCCATTTTGGGGTGGCAACCCACAGTAGCAGCGTACTTTGAGCAGTCTTGTCAAAATCCTGACAGCCATCTAAATAGAATCCTGACTGCCTTCATGGGGAGGCGGTATTAACTGCTTGAGGATCCACAGCTGCTGGAAGGCGGCCCTGTTTTGGAGTGGGCCTGGGGGCAGAGGAGTGGGACCTGGGGAAGAGCCAACCTATTTCATAAGGACAGGATTCTCAGTGAAGGAGCAACACAGCCTGAATGAAGGACTTGCTTAGAGCGATCGGCAGTGGAAGAACAGTGCGGCTCTTTCTAACCCACGTGGGACCCCGGCACACTCGTATCCGAGGCTTCCTCTTTTCTGTGTGCGCAGAATAAAAAGATCAATGCTCCCTTTTCACTTCCCCCTGGTGCCACCACAGGCACCTATACAACAGGAGGCGAGTGTTTTATATCCTGCATGATCTGCACTCTGCCCTGCACAATTAATACAGCTAATCAGAATGTCCTTGTGAACTAGCTGATTTTCACTGATTCAGAATAGCTTCCGTGTTTTATAAATCTGACTTCATTTCCCCTGACTTGAATTACTTGGGAGGAAAAAACGGGAAAATGTATCACAAAATATTTGAACGAACTACTAACGTTATTCTAACAATGGTCACCAACAAAATAAACTTTTTTTCTTTTTCTCTTATTACAAATATCACATTTGCATGAAAAATACCAAAAAAATTATGTAAGAAATAAACACTTTCAATATTTTGAACTATTTTCTACCAGGGTTCCTTCTGTATACAGTAGTCTAAAATACTTTTTTTTTCCTGAACAGAATATTCAATTACCTTTTATTTATTTATTTATTTTATTTTTGGTCTTTTTGGGACAGGATCTCGCTATGCAGTTCAGGCTGGCCTTCAACTCACTGTAGCCCAGGCTGGCCTCAAACTCACAGCAATCCTCCTGCCTCAGCCTCCCGACTGTTCGGATTACAGGTGTGCACCATCATGCCCAACTTTATCTTTTATTATTAAAGTAACTCCCATTGTTTCTTTTTATTAAACCACTGCAGAATATGCTGAAAAAATTAAAATCATTTAACTGCTTAAGGATCCACAGCTACTAGAGTGTGGCTGGCCCTGTTTTGGAGTGGGCCTGAGAGCAGAGGAGTGGGATTTGGGGAAGATTCACAATCCAGAGACAATGTTAGTTTTTTGTTTATCTTTTGAGTGCATATAGTTTTTGTTTTGTTTTGTTTTTTGAGACAGGATCTCACGATGTAGTTCAGGCTGGCCTTGAACTTGCCGCAATCCTCCTGCCTCAGCCTTCTGTGTTACAGGTGTGCACCACCATACCCAGTTTAGGCATACATTTTGAAAAAAAATTGACATCCCCTTCATTTGCGTACAGCAGCATGACCAATAAGCATCTTAGGTTGGACATTATTTGCTCCTTCCCATGAGTTGTACTGTGGTACAGACACTTTATAATATTTTATGGTTTCAACTTCATCCACTCAACTAGAAAGCTTAAACAAAAGGACAAGGAGGAAAGTAATGCCTAACTTTAACTTAAGTCTCCATCTCCACTTAAAATTTATTTTTCCAAACTGAAGAGTTTTTGTGTAGAGGGATGGAGTGATAAAACAATGCTAGCCAGGCATGATGGTGCACACCTGTAATCTCAGCACTCAGGAGGCTGAGGCAGGAGGATAGTTGCGAGTTGGAGACCAGCCTGGGCTACAAAGTAAGCTCAAGGCCAGCCTGAACTGCATAGCGAGACCCTGTCTCAAAATGACAAAATAAAAATAAATAAATAAATAAAAATAAATAAAACAATGCTAAACTTCCTAGATATGTATTTTAAAATATAATTTAAATTTCATTAAATAAAGGAGCCATTGACTCTTTAAACTTCTGATGGGTGAAATCCAGGGCTCAATCTTCCATGAGTCTGAGCAACAATTTAAAATAATTTCTCAATCCCAAATCTGCCTTGGCAAAGCCAAATACCTTCCATGCTAAAAAAACTGGATTGCTAGCATTCTACTTTTGAAGGAATACCAAAGAAAGGAGGTAAATATGGTGAGACAGTAATAAAGGTACAGAAAACAACTAAAAGGCTAGTGTTGTAGGAGCGCAAGTTATACAGTGCTTGCCTAGCACACCAAGTAATGGGTTGGATCCCTACCACCACAAACAACAACAAAATGCTAAAAGAAACCAACATGTCCTCAGACTCCATCTTCCAAAGCATTCCAGAAATACCTTTGTCTTGTACGGGTTGGCAGAATCCAGAAGGCAGGAAGGGTGTGGTCCAACCACTTACACTAACATTGTTTACTCTTCAGGGGTCAGGCCTGGGAACCTGGTGCAGATGACTTTTTAAAATTTTTCTGTAACACTCTAAATACAGAGGACTAATCAAAAGAGAATCCGTATGTCGAATGGAAAAAATAAAACAAAACAAAAACTACTATCCTTTTGGACCTTAATAGAAAAGGACTGTCAAGTGTGCCCTTGGAAAATACCCTCTGTACTTTTTATTTTTGGTTTTTGGTTTTTTTTGCGGTACCAGGGATTGAGCCCAGGACCTTGTGCTTGCCAGGCAGGTGCTTATGCCACTGAGCTATCTCCCCAGCCCAGTTTTTTGGGTTTTTGAGACAAGGGCTCGCTATGCAGTGCCGGCTGGCCTTGAGCTCACTATGTAGCCTGGGCTGCTGCCTCAGCCTCCCCAGTCCTGGGATTACAGGGGTACACAATTAGAAGTTATAAAAGTATCTCCAACACCATCATCTCATTTTGTAACAACTTCACACAGTACAAAAGCCATGTATTGTCCTAATTTTGTAAATTCAAAAACTGAGGGCCAAGCAATTAACTGATTTGCCCTAAGTTACATAGCTAGCAAGCAGTATGGCTGCAAACCTAGGACTCTCCTAGCCTAATGATCATTCCAGGGGGCCACATCAAACAAGTGTGGAAAGGCTTTCAAGGAGAGGGCTGTTTTGAGTATTCTTTAAAAGAGCAGACAAAATCTTTCCACTCTGGACCCTGGCTAGCACAGGAGAAAGGGAATTATAAAGGGGAGATTCACAAGCATTGATCTCAGACTCCAGGCTGGGCAGGGGTCCCGTTGGAACAAAACAGTTCCATTATTAAGATGAGGTGAGGGGAGAAACTCCATCTGAGGTTACATATAAATAACATTTAATCCTGTTAAGAATTTCAGGGCTGAGAGTATAGCTCAGCTGAGCACTGGCTACTGCCTGAGGCCCTGGGTCCCATCTCCAGCATTGCAAAAACAAACAGAAACCATAAATGAGGAAACTGAGGCTCAAGAGTAAAGTGACTTCCTGTGCAGAGGGGCACTTACTGAGTTTTCCCTCAAAACGAGAGCTGATTTCATCATTCCCTCATTCCACAACAGTAATGTAGCTAGATGCCTGCACAGTTGTAGTACCTGGCCTTTAGGACCCTGAACTCAAATCTGAGAAGTCTTTGAGCTCCAGTTTGGGTAGGAAATGAACTCCTTCCTTCTTTATAAGCAGCAGTGGTCTCCTACTTTATGCCAAGGTCATCAGAGCCTCTTCTGGAGGAAGTCGCAGTACAGCTTAGAGAGAACACTGTGAGTCCAGGCCCTCCCATGCTCTAGTCTCCTGCGTTTCCCACTGTTATGCATACAGTCAACACACTAACACACTTCCTTGCAGGAAGCAACCCCCACCAAATGGCAACCAAAACCGACAGTACATAAGCAAAAAACATCATACAGTTCACTTCTAAATGCCTAATTCACTTAGCCCAAGTGAGAAGTGTGAAAATGGAGCAGCACAAAGTGACAGCGCAAGACAGAACTCAGGCACTTGAATCAGCCAAAGATTTAGCAGGGCTCTCAGCTGTGCCATTAAACTGGAAGAACGCCCACTCTGATCAACGAGGAGAGCCTCCAAAGCCGCTTCTATCACTGCTGCAAGGCATGCCACAGCTCAGGCCTCCTGTGCTGAACTCAGGCTCTGTCGGGGAATGCCACGTGCTGAACTCAGAACAGGCAAATGCCACACTCGAAGGAAGTGCTGCTATACTGAGGCTGTTATGATGCTCAAGTTGAAAAACAGTCCTTCAAAAGCATTGTAAAGCCAAGAGCATCATGGCACATACTTGAAGCCCAAGCTACTAAGGATGTTGAAACGGGAGTTTGGTTCAAACCTGGGTATTTGGGGCCAGCCTGGACATCAAATACTGTAGTCTTGGGAAGGCTTCAGACTAATCTCAGTGCTAGAGAGCTACAGGACTTGGACTGTGTGAATCTGAGGACATGACTGCATGCATCAGTCATACTTTCTCAAGCAGTCAAGAGTTTAAAGATCATGGCACCTTCTCATACATTCACAGTAACCACTAGCATCGCTTCTTAGACGCGTGTCTTGATAGGGCTCATGAAAGCTGTTCTGGATGGAAGACAGCTGAGACCCACAGTTGGCTCCCAGCCAATGCAACTCTTCTTTTAGATTTTATTTTAAAGAGGAGTAGTAGTGAGGCAGATTGCCAGTATAAAGTGCTCTAGAATAAAAATTAGAAAACATGGATCCTGCCCCCCAGGCTATCTCTGACCAGATGCATTAAACTAGGCAAGGAAATCCCCCTTTCTGGGCCCAGAGTCCTTATTTACAAAACAACAGGATATACCCCGTCATGGCCCCTTTAAGAACTTCAAATCTTCAATGTTTTATGGATTCTGTGAAATCAACTGAAGAAGTCACGGCTGGAAACGTACAGTATGGCACTGCCTAGCTTTCAAATAAAATTTTTTTCGTAAGGCTGCTGGGTATCAAACCCGGAGCCTTGTGCATGGTAGGCAAGTGCTCCACCACTCTCTTACCCCACCAGTCCAACACTCAGAAAATGTTAAGTTCAAAAGAAAAGTAAAGAATTAAAAGAAATGAAAGCAGGAGAGACACTTCAACTTGAAACTCTCTTTGGTCTTAAGAATAGCAAAGTAATGAGTTGAGACAGTTTGGGAGAAATAGAACCAAAGTACAAACTGCAAAACAGGAAATCCATTCTTGGCTGGCTGTCAAAAAGCTATGAGGTGGTAAAAATTTAAATGTTTTACTTTTTAATTTCTTAAAACTAATACAGCTACCAAGTTTGTGAATTGATACTTGCTACTAACACAAAGTCACTGACCCCTGACCTGGGCTTCTTAATCGTTCTAGGTTTCTTTAGTCCTGTTCTGAGGTGTGATGGTTCTGTCTGACAGCATTCACTGCCTTGTCCCTACAGCTGATTGTTATCCTCAATATGCTTACCACTGCAATTGCTTTTTCTTCAGAGACAGGGTCTCTCAATGTTGCCTGGACTAACATTGAACTCCTGGTCTCAAACAATCCTGCCACCTCAGTCTCCCAAGTAGCTGGGGTTACAGGGGAGTGGCCATTATTTTTAAACAATGGTCAAATGTGGCCTTCCTTATAGCCCTATGTATAATCACCATACCTCTCTAAACGGCACACCAGCTCCTGAACTTGCAAAAACCCCAATATAAACCTGTTTATTCCTCAGGTACCTCCTAACCTATGGTCGACACGCAAATGATTACTGAATGATTAGGAAAAGTACTTACCAGTCTCTTCAGGCATCTCAAACTACAAGGCAGGGTTTATACATCCACCCTAAATTTAGACAACAAAATCTTTTTTTTATTGTTTTGTTTTGTTTTTTGAGACAGGGTCTCACTATGCAGTTCAGGCTGACCTTGAACTATTATGTAGCCGAGGCTGGCCCTGAACTTATGGCAATCCTCCCGCCTCAGCCTCCCAAGTGCTGGGATTACAGGCATGCACCACCACGCCCGGCTAACAAAATCGTTTTTAAAAAGGCATTATCTAGGCACAGAAGAGCTTATAAAAATGAACTTTATAAACACTGAAGCTGGATTTCCATAGAAAGCAGAAAAATAATTTATTCCAAAAGACGGCAGATATAAGAAATTCATCCTGAAAATATAGCTTGGTGTAATCTGCTGGGACAGATGTTTCTGAGCGCAATCTCCTATTAACTGCTCCACTGGAGTCTTACTTGTCTTGCAGCAGTTTTTCAACACATTGCTGATTCCTATGTTGTGAACTGGCAGAAGCTATCTTCAAATCCTCAGGCGCCAAGGCGAGAGTGACAGAGTTCTCAGAACAGCACCTTCTCCCTCAGAAGAGTGCATGTTTTGTAGAGTCAGCACAGCTTAAGAAGGCACATCTTTCATCAAAGTGGAAAAAAGATGAAGGAAAAAATACTGCATTGTAGAAAAAGATCTTCAAATATGGTGCAAACTTAGTTTAAGGCAGCTGATGCCCAAAATAGGCAAGTCAAAGAAGGCGATCTGGGTTTGGAGGTGGTTTTGCATCTAGAAGGAATTTTCTTCGTGACCTGCAAAACAGAACCATTCTAGTAACTGGTCCTCAAACCTTCCCCAGGCAAGCAAAAACGTAACATCAAGAAAGTCAACCAGGCCAATACTTTAAAGTAGGTAGCTACGCAATCTGAACGAAGAATGCATTTTGCAGGGATGGGGCAGGAAGTCTGATTACAAGGACACTGCTGAGCTGTCACAGGGTAAAGTGAACAGCCTGTTACAGAAAGCAGGAAGCGTGAGGGCGACTAAGACTAACGGTACTGGAATTAAGAGCGTGCTGGGGTTCCAGCGTCAGTGTCCTTCCCTGTCTCCCTTCTGGCAAAGCAGCATCGTTAGCACAGGTGCCTGGCAGGCTCATCTTGAGTGGAACTCCTTAAGACTGGCCCCGTCTTGTCCCAAGCTGCGCTCTGAGTTGTTCCCAATGCTGCCACCACAAGTGTAGGTGACAAATAAAAAAACATTTTTTTTGAGGCACTGGGGATTAGAAAAAAAGGGAAAAGAAAAAATGTAACTTAAGAGGACCATCTTTTATAATGCACTAGGAAAAGAACAGTAAGTTAAGGGCTGGCAGTTACCAGTGACTTGTCTGAAAACCTTATAAAACCTTTTGCTCTGATCTAATGATCATTTTCTTTTATCTCTTTTCTATTCCTTTTGTGCCCCTCCCCCACCGCCCCTTTCTTTCTCCTTCCTTTCATCCACCCTCCCTTCCTTCAGATTAAATTCAGGGGTGCTCTAGTACTGACATGCACTACAAGCCCCCTTTTTGTTATTATTTATTTATTTTTGAGACAAGGTCTCACTATGTAGCTCAAGCTGGCCTCGAACTCAGGGTGATCCTCCTGCCTCAGGCTCCAGGTTACAAGTGTGCACTATCACTCCCAGTTCCATTTAGGCCTTTATTTGACAAAGAAATAATCACAAAGGAAGAAAGCAGGACTTCACTTTGAAAAATTACAAACAAATGGGGGATAATTTTCACCGTGTCAATGAAACCAGTTTGAAATAAATGTGAGTACTATGCTAAACGGCCTGGTCTCGCAGTTTGAATTTGAGGTAAATGAAGGAAGCATGTCACTGTCTCACTGATACCAAGTAGCTATTTGGTGGTAGTGATAAAGAACTCAATCAAAAGGCCCCTGTTTTCAGTTTCCAAAATAAAGCAGTCATTGAGGTTACTATTAGGTAAAACTGAGAATAATTTTAAAATATTAAGGTCAGAGCCAAGTGTGGTGGCACATGCTTATAACCTCAACACTTTAGGAGGTTGAGGCAGAAGGATCATATGTCCAGCCTGGGCAACTTAGTGAGAACTTATCTCAAAGAAATTATTTTTTGCTGGGTGTGGTGGTGCATGCCTGTAATCCCAATACTCGGGAGGCTGAAGCAGGAGGATCATTGCAAGTTCGAGGCCAACCTGGGCTACAAAGTGAGTTCAAGACCACCCTGAACTGTATCCTGCATAGTGAGACCCTATCTCAAAAAGATAAAAAAAAAAAAAAAAAATTATTTTTTAAAAAGGCCAGGGGTATAGCTCAGTATGAAGGTCTTTGGTTCAATCTCAAAGACCAGCTTCGGCAACACAGTTAAGACCCTGCCTCCAAAAGAACAAATAAAACCACAAAACCAAACCAAACCAAGAAACCTGTTTAGGAAGGGGTATGTGAATATCTTTTTCTCTACACCCTCCCCTGGTTCCAGCCCCCACACTGGGTATTGAACACTCGGCCTTTACACTAAGCTACATCCTCTACCCCTTTATAATTTTTACTTTGCAACAGGGCCTCCCTAAGTCACTAAACTGCTGGAGCAAGGCCTGAACTTGCAATCCTTCTGGCTCAACCTCCTTGAGTGGTGAGATCACAGACATACACCACCACACGCTGGATTTTTCTTTTTTTTTCTTGTAGTGTTGGGAATTAAACTCAGGGTCTCCTACATAATAGGCAGGCCCTCTACCTGAGTATATTTCTTAAAGGACAAGTAGGTTAGGCTTAAATTTTATCTGTATTTTTTCACTTCATATAAATATGGAAAATAATTTCTTCCTTGCTATGATGTATAATGTATGTCTTACAGGAAGTTAACCACAATAAGTAAGCAAAATAAGGGCTGGGGATATAGCTCAGTGGAATAAGCGCCTGCCTAGCAAGCACAGGGTCCTGAGTTTGATCCCCAGTACCGCAAAAAAAAAAAAAAAAAAGTTCATAAGTAAGCAAAATAAGGCACATAGACTTAAAATTTTAAGGAGGCTGGTATGATGATGCATTCCTGTAATCCCAGCACTCAGGAAGCTGAAGCAGAAAGATTATCGTAAGTTAGGTCAGCTGGGCTATACAGGTAGACCCTTTTAAAGTAATGTGCCAAATGAAATGGCAAAAACTGGAGAACTAAATATATCTAAGGATAAAACATATCACTTTAAAACAAAACAGCCATAAAAAGAAGTACAGTAAGAGAACGAGTGCACCGAGGCCAGAAAGCACAAAGTACGTGCCCTGGATGACATTTACTAATGGGCTTTTTAAATGAATGGGGAGTAGGGTAGTGAGAGGCAGGAGAAGCTAAGTAAAGCTAACTGGGTCAAGAACTTGTAAATGACAGGGCTGGAAGCACCAGGTCACGGAGGAAGTCAGAGAGAAGGAAGCACTTGAGACCGAGGCAGGAGGATCGCCATGCGTTTGAAGCCAGCCTGGGATACACAGAGAATTAAAGGCAGCCTGAATTACAGATCAAGACACTGTTTCAAAACAAACAAACAAATCCACATAAAAAATACTTTTTAACCAGAAAACACCTTGTACTGTTTAATTTTTTCCAAGCATGATTTAATTTCAGTCTCCTAACAGATCACCTACCCTTTCAGAGCCTGCAGTATTTGAAATCCCTACTTACTACTATACAGCACAAGGGGACACAAACACATAGCAGGACCCTTACTGCCAACACCCTCTATTCCTCTCTTGTCTTAGGCTTTATTACAAAATAGAATGTCTGCCCTTTAGGATTACGGTAAGCCATATAACAATGGCAAAGTTTTGGATAAAAGCCAGGTGTTGTGACATGTGCCTGTAGTCCCAGCTACTCCGGAGGCTGAGGTAGGAGTACCACTTGATCCCAGGAGTTCAAGACCAGCCTGGGAAACAGGGGGGAGATCTCATCTCATAAAACAAGGCAAAGCAGTGAAGTTCTTGAGGTCAGCATGGGTTACAGTGAGTTCAAGTCAGCCTTAACTTCAGAGTAACACCCCGTCTCAAGAAGAAAACCAAACCAAAAAAACACAAAGTAAAACAAAACAAAAACACAAAACCTGAAAACCTTTCGGAAACTGGAACTGAAGCCAAATGCAGTCCCAAGGGGATTCCACACAGCACCACATCCCACAGCTGTACGACAGCACACACATGCAAGGCTGCACACAACAGCAAACAGCCTCAAGAAGACATTTCAGAGCCATTTTCGGAAGCCCCTTTTAGCAATCAAGGAAACGCCAGCGAGGCTAGGTGGGGCAGAGATGGAGTGAGGGCTGGACGAGACTCCTAGTCAGTAAACAATGAGCGAGTATAACTCAGCCTCTCACCAGTAACTATGGGTCAGTTCTTCAATACAGGAGAGAAAGCCACAACAATCAATGTGAATAAAGTAGCAAAGAATCAGGGAGGTGTATAACAGTGTGTTATTCAGAGCAGTTCAATTTCATCTTTATAAAATTATTCTTGGGCTGGAGGAGGGACTCAGTCATAGAGCACTTGCCTACACACACAATAACCTGGGTTCAATCTCCAGCATCACAAAGAAAAAAAAAATTCTAAAGCTTTCATGACTGAGCCTTATTCTTCTCTACTGAATATGTCCACCTTATATTTACTCTCCAAATTTGGCTCCTTAAAGAATCATGTACAGCCAGGCAACCTTGAGTTCAAACAGCACTACAAACAAACACACAAAAGAAAGTAAAAGAATCATGTAGAAAATCAAATTATTTTTCCTTATCAGGTAAGGACAGGCCTAAATCTGTTTTCTACACTCCTGTATCATCTTACTGTTACATAAAATTCAAAGTTCAAAAGGAAAACAGAACTGAATCTTTTGATTTTACCACAAAGCAAATGAGATACTATCTTCAGAATTCTGTCTGCTCTAAAGCTGGGCATAGATCAGCACTCTCTCTCTCTCTCTCTCTCTCTCTCTCTCTCTCTCTCTCTCGCTCGCTCTCGCTCTCTTCTGTCCCTCCCCTGACTCTCTTTTGAAGACAGGATCTCATTACGTTACCCAGGCCTGTACCCAGGCCGGTTTTAAATTCAGGCTCAAATGATCCTCCCTCATTAGTGTCTAGAGCAGCTGGGACCGCAGGCACTCACAATCACAAAACCAGACCTCCTGATGTGCTAACTGCAAAGTCCAGAGTTACGTGCAGTGGTGAAGTAGTGCAATACGCTGTTCATCAGGGTCCCTGGACGTGGTCTCCCAATTCCTTTTTGTTTTTAAAGAAATGACTATTACGCAGGGTTTCAAGCATCCCGGAGTTGTGACGTGGACCAGCGTGCAAATGTCAGGAATATGTCAGCCAATCAGGTGAACAGGGACATGAGACTCAAGAAAAGGACAGCTGGAACCCTGTCAGATTCACCCAGTCGGTCTTATTCAGTGTTAAAGGCCTCAGTTCTCTTACTGGAAGGAGAGAGAATGCAGCTCAGAAAAGTGAAGTGAAAGGCAATGCTGGAAGCAGATTCAATAGGACTGAGGTTCCCAGCTTCAGAGCTCAACAACCTCACCTAACAGTCATTACACTATAGTTCATAAACAAGAGAACTTAATGAAGAAGGTAGACTAAAACAATTACATATGGCAGCCAGGCATGGTGGTGGACACCTGTAATCCCAGCACTCAGGAGATGGAAGCAGGAGGATCACTGTGAGTTCAAGATCAGCCTGCGAGAAAAAGTCAGTCCAAGACCATTTATGCTGCCAGACCCTGTCTAAAAAAAAAAGAAAATAGTGTATGTTTTAAAATGACAAAAGTAATAGGGCAAGGGGCTCTGAGTACCTACCAGATTGGCAAAATCCCAGCTATGAAAAGCAGGTACTATCATACACTGATGGTAGGAATGTAAAAATGGTACAATTCCTAAGACAAGGAATGCAGCAATCTCTAAAAAACGTGTATGTATATAACCTAGAGATATTATTTTTCAAGGCCTCTACCCAAAAGGTCACCTGCAAGAATACAAAATGTTGTTCGCACAGGATGGTAATATGGCTTGTATTCAGTAACAGCAAAATACTGGAAACTTATGAAATTATAGATGCTTTCCTCCACAGTTCTTGGCTCGAAATTCCCTTCCAAAGGCAGGCTACACAAACTGTAATTTCTCTGCTCCAAGGTGGGTTACAGAAAACTCGAATCTTCCCTGTCTTTTTGTCTTGGAGCTGGTGAGAAAGAAAGTGTCCAACCTCCCCTTTTCTGTCAGTAGGTCACAAGACCAACTGCATTGCAGAAGGGTCCTGCCCCACACCCTGGAGGGAGAAATGCTGCACGGAGAGGCCAGCAATTTCTTGTAAGCAGGCAGGCCTTGCTAGATTCCCTCACCTTCTCTATTAGCATTATATAAGCAATGAAAAACCCAAAGGGACAAGGCTTGGCAGGATGCCCAACAGGTGGTGGTCCCTTCTACCACACGCCTGGCCCCGTGCATACCTTTGTATCCTTGTTAAAATCCTTTATAAGTCATCAATAAAATGCAATATGCATATGTATACATTTCCCAGGCTAGATGTACTTATGTAATGCAAACATACACTAATAAGAAAAAAAATTTTTTGAGGACCCAGTAAATTTGTTTCCTAAGTTGTATAGCCACTCAAATCCAACATGAGGAAGGGGCTTTGGGAAGCATGGTTCACACTAGAAGTTGGTCCAAAGTGCAGGCAAGTACTCTCAAATGAAATAAATCAGGCACACATGTTTAAATGCCACACTGTTTTTCTGGTATGAGAAACTGAAAGTATAAATAAGGACCAAATGTATAATAGACATTGGAAAATGGGAAGAAAATGTTCAAATGAGAACAAAGGAGGAGGGAGAAGGAAAGGAAAGAAAGGATGAGAAATAAAAGAGAAGGAAAAATGGAAACAAAGCTTTTACAAATAAAGAGGGGAAGAAGGATTGAAGGGAGAGGAGGGGCAAGCAAGATATATCATGACAGTTACAAATTCCCTATATAAATGTATATATAAAATGAAACAATAAAATTTTAAAAATGCAAAAAAAAAAAAAAGTGCAGGTAAAACCACCTGGAGCTTACAACAGCAGCCCTGAATGTGGGAACTGAAACTACCTCTATGAAGGTACTGTCAAGAGTCCACGAAGCCACAGACCTGCTTGCTGGCTTGATGTGTGCGGAAACCCTTTGCCCTAGGTGTAATATTAGAAGTGACCCGTGTTGTGTTAGTATAGGAGAAACTGAGTCTGAGTTGTACTTGGTTTTTCCTTGTATTCTCAGACAACCCAAAGGATACCAATGGCTGTAGAAGTTAAGGAAGATATCTACACACTGATAAGCAGCATTTTCTAACATACATTATTTGGTGAGTTAAATAAGGTGGAGAATAGTGTACGAGATACCATTTCTGTGACAGTAGTGTGTATGGCTATGTATATGAATAAATGAAAGTATTTGTTTAATTTTTGTTAAAAATGATAAGGCTTCTCTCATACCTCATTTATAATTTGACTTTAAAATCTATATTAAAAAAATGGAAAATAAAACAATTTAGCTATATATCCAATATGATATAACCAACAAAGAAAATTATTCTATTTATTTATTTTTATTTTTATTATTTTTGGGGGGGGCGTTTGAGACAAGATCTTGCTTCATAGTTCAGGCTGGTCCTGAACTCACTGTGTAGCTCAGGTCGGCTTCCAATTCATGACGATCATCCTGCCTCAGTCCCAAGTGCTGGGATTACAGGTATGAATCACCATGCCCAGCAAGCAAATAATTATTTCAAGTGACCTCAGGAAACAGCATTTTGCGACTTTCCACAATGAATGTAATCATTGTTTGAACATGTATTAATAAAACTTATAACTATTTTAGTGGTGTTATTTTAAAAATATTTTATATATATTACAGAATGAAAGTAAGTTACTGTCAAGATTCTCATTCAGCAAATATGAACGATATTCAAATATAAAACGAAAGTAGTAAAAACTCTACAACATTAAATTTGAATTAAAAACACTAATGTGAACTCATGATTTTAAAAAAATACATGGTATGATCGAAAATTACAGTGAATGTCACTATGTCACGATCCTTCTGCCTCAGCCTTCTGAAGGATTTACAAACTCAGATTTAAATATGAACACGTGCCATCATTACCTGGCTAGAGATATTTTTAGTAAGAAATTTAGAAACAACTAGAGAAATAGCTAAATCCAAGTCTGGGACAGAAACATACAAGAGGAACCCGGGACATCTTAATGTTGCCAGAAGCTACAGAAACTAACAAAAGCTAAAAACTAAGGATCCACAGGCTAAGTCAGTCTAAATAAGCCCCAATAGTCCAAAGAAAGAACAACTGAACACAAAACAGATAATAAATGTTATTAATTACAGTCTAAAAGTTTGTTGGATATCCTCAAAGTAACTTGGGCTCTAAGATCTCACTCTGAAAATAAAAAGAATTAAATCTATATTCTGCTTTTCCTACATGATCTGTATTTCAAGGTTACTAAATAATCCAAGTACACATAGGAAAATTTATCTTTATAGGAATATTTCTTTTATCAAATACAGAGGAAATGCTCAAACTACAAAATCACCATTTTATAATTTCTACTGAAATGATTCAGACTATGATCATGCATGGGTAAAATCACTGCATGAAGGGCTGACGAGAGAATTTTACAACTGAAGGGAACGGGCTGTGATGTCACCTGAACCCAGTGATCATCTTAGCATTGGAAAAACAGGAGAGCCAGCCACTGTGTATCTCCTGATGCCAGGCAGTATGTGATTCATGTACCACCAAGCAAGTGTCTCTGCCAATGAAGGTGAACCTAAATCCATTTAAGCATGTGGCTTAACAAGTTTCCTTTCAGCCAGTGAACAAACCTCACTCTACCAGTGATTATTCCTCTGATTCTCAGAAGCAAATAAAAGCTGCAGTTTTAAAACCCAGCTTTCAAAAGGCACCCTCTCCTCCAAGGCATTCAAAACCATTCTTAATTTCAAATATGCCAGCCACTTCTTATAGCTGATAGATCTTGCAATGTCAAGTACAAACTGTCACTATACTGATCTGTGTCTGAAAGCCTGCATGCAAGCTTAACTTTGCAAATAAAACTGTACTTCTTTTAAAAGGCAGGGTTATCGCAGAATTGAAAAACCTCTTTGAATAAATCCCTTACCATTGAGATAATAACGGCTTAAATTCTAAATGTTTTGCTCTTTAAGTTATATCTGCTTTCAGCAGCTGGCTCTTGCATTCTATTGAAATGGCCATGAAATTCTGAGAAGTCCAGGCAAACTCCAGCTAACTGACTGACAATACTAATACTAAAGTCAAGTGTATAGTCACCTCAATGACTGGTCACCATGGAGCATGTCCTCTTCCTCAAGGCCAATGATACTTCAGATACCAAATGGTTTCATTTTTTAACTGTGGTCCAAACAGAGGGTTGAGTTGGGCCAGAATTGCAATCAACCAACTAAAAAAAAAATGGAGAGAGGAACAAGAATAAGACAGTGAAACTATGTAAAAACACAACTATTTTCATGTAGGGCAGAAAAAGTACATTAATAAAACTTGAATCTATTTTGTTCAGACCAAACTCGCAATACACGTTGTGCTAATGGGAACATGTCTGATAAAGTATTTCCCAGGACATATCCTGCCTTTGTTGTGAGACACAGTCACAGAGCACTGAGGCTTTGTCACAGTATGTCTCTGCCTTTTCTCTCATTACCTGATTATCTTTCTGAGTAACCAAGGTTCCCTGCATACCTACTACTTGTACTTCAGAGTGTCTTCACCTAATCACAATCTGTCATCATCAAACTTTCAGACGCCGGGAAATAGGCCTTATTTTATCCACAATGCAAATGTTAAGACCCACAACACATACAACATGTCAATTAATGCTAGTACAGCACAGGTCTGATTTCATCCTGTCAGCTTCCATTTAAACAACACTTACGCTTCCCTTCTCTAATCACCACTGCCACTAAAATACATAATACATCTTGTGGGTGACAGAGGAGCTGACCCAAATGGGCATTTTACTTTCCATTGCTTAATTCAGAATCTAAATAGTAAGTACAGTATTCCCCTGTATTACAAACTAATTATGGTAAATACTGGTCTCTTATTCAGGATTAGAAGTGAAAAACACCACAATGTTACCTTTACAAATTTCTAACACAGTTTAGAAAGTTCTGAATAAATCGTTTTATACCTACTATAGTAATTCATACAGTGAATGAAACTTGAGAAGCACTGTGCTAAGACCAAACAGCAAAGAACAAAAAGAAAGACACTATGCAAATGTCTTGACTATTCAAGCCTTTCCATGTTTTACATACTAAACAAAATTTTATTTTGTACTGGAAATTGAACTCAGGACCTTGTGCTTGCCAAGCATGTGCTTGTGCCATTGAGCTATATCCCCAGCAGAACAAATATTTAACAAGCAGTTACTAGGTTCTAGGCCCCAGGAGTACCATAAAGAAGATGAATTGTCATTATCCTCAAAGAGGTTAAATAATACCCGACAATAAAGGCAATGAAGGAAATAAAGCAGAAAACAGGGAGAGAAAATGGTTGGGGGAATATTACCTTGAAAGATGGTCAGGGAAGGAGATAAGGTTTGAACAGAAGCAGAAGGAAGCAGAATGATACATACTAACGTTAGTTCCTATTCCCAATACAGGAATAGATTAGAACTTCTCCCTTTTTTTTATTTTTTTGCAGTACTGGGGATCGAACTCAGGACCCTGCGCTTGCTAGGCAGGCGCTTATTCCACTGAGCTATATCCCCAGCCCTAGAACTTCTCTTGTGGAGGGAGGGGCGGTACAGCAAATAGGTGAGCCCAACTTCCACTACTGCTCTGGGAGTATGAACTATAGTAATATAATCCCACGCTCTCCTCTCTGCATGGAGTCTAAGGAAAAGGAGACAGATGTGTTTGTATGTTTCCGACATTTTCAAAAACCTTAAATTCCTCAATAAGAGGGGAACTAGTCAAACCTAACTAAGCCCTCTTAGGGTTGATTTCTCTTCCATTTGCTGTCATGTCTGGAATTCTTTCAGTCAACAGGATCAAAAGGCTGACTCTGTTCACAAATAAAAAGACTGCTGGAGAGGCAGCCCGCATAGCATCAGAAGCCAGTGCCTACAGAAATGCACACCTGCTCTTCCCAGCCCACAAAAGCTAGTTTTGTGACAGGAAATATGATACCTGAGGAAATCAGGCCAAGCAGATACCTCAAGATCACTGACTTCATAAACAAAAAGTTAATTCAGATCAGATTCTCAATCTGCTCTTAGAACTAGGGTATTAAAAACAAACATAACACCATGACTTTTAGCTGAGGTTTAACATCCATCTGACATTATATAAAAGAGAAGAAAGAGGAAGATGGCACAGGCAGACTCACTGGAGAGTTCTGCAGCCACAGGCAACACTAATAATGGTGCACAGTGAAGAGTTATGGAAAATTCCACTCAAACTCAGGGTTTCCCCAATCCCAGCAGGCAATACAAGCTGCCTGCAAAAACAGTTGCCCACATTTCGTAAGAGACTGAGATAAATGGCCAATGCTTAGAAATACAAAATAGGAAGATACATTTGAACCTAAACTAACTCCCTGTCACCAAGAACGTACACTACTGTGTAAAAACACCATCTCCCGGCACTTCAGGGGATGTTCTCAATCTTGGCTGCACAGTATAATCATCTGGGGAGCTTTGGAAAACACTGATGCTGTTATTTCATATGATCCTTTCCTTTAATTCTCACTCTACACAGTTATGGAAACTGAGGCAGAGTGGAGCTAAGTGCCCTCCCTATGCTTGTAATATTAATTAGGTTCTCGATCAGAAACTAGGTTATATTAATGTTCCTGCTATAAAAACTGACCTTTTGAAATAGTTTAACATTTCAGAGGACATAAATACAGCTAAATTTAAACTGAGAACTAAGGAAATGAGATTCTATCTGCTGAATATTAATTAAGTCTATCAGAAACCTTTGGTACCTGCAGTACAGATTGTATCTTACAAGCAAGAATGAAGAGCACTTTGTTTGCTCAGATCACAGTATTCTGAAAACTTGCTGAATTTAATTTTTCATACTTTTTTTTGAGACAAGTTCGCACTATATAGTTCAGGCTGGCCTTGAATTCACCATGTAGCCCATACTGGCCTTGAACTTGCAGCGATCCTCTTGCCTCAGCCTCTCAAATGCTAGGATTATAGGCATGCACCACTGCACCTAGCTATTTTTCTTTTCTTGTTCTTTCTTTTTTTCTTTCTTTCTTTTTTTGAGACACTATGCTCAGGCTGCCCTTGAACTCCCATGGTCCAGTGATCCCCCAGAGTAGACACTATAATATTTCAAGTCAAGAATAGAAAAGAAAAAGTCCACTTAAATAAAACCTCAGCAAATCACAGTTTTAAAAAATTCCTTGGGAAAGAGTCCAGGCTAGTTCATCTGACATTTCATAAAGAGAATTTTCTCTAACCAGCTTAGTTTTGTGCCTGCCCTTCTGGCTACATCCTGATTTTAAAATTTCCCTTTAAAGCCGATAAACATGCAGAGCATTGGAAGGAGAAAAAAATTCCACTGTGAATTGATGGAAGTGGGTGGAGGAAGAGATCATATTCCAATGAATTTATTACTCCATGTGTAAAAGAAAAGGAACTAAATGTACCGTTCGTATTTGCCCAAACTGTTCTACATGTCTTCTTAACCTGAGGGCCTACCAAAAACCCAACCATCTTAGATGCTTCAAACTACAGAGGCAGCTATGACATAGCAGCATATTTCATAGAACTACAGAGCCAGGATAGATCCAGTCCTCATTTAAAATATGTTCTACATTTTTAAAGATGAGGGAACTAAGTCCCAGAGAACTTAATAACCCACAGTGAATCACTGGTAAAATTGGAGGGGAGAGCCCAGGACTCCTGAGTCCCATTATACCAAACTGCTTCAATAGAGTATTAAGGGCGAAACCAACCAAGCAGCCCAGGGGAGCCTCATTAATTCCACAATCATTCACCAGGGCCGGGTTCCACGCCAGGCTCTAAGGACACAGTGTGGGTTGGTGGCAAACCGAAATGGTAGCAGAGTGTGCCCTGGCAGAGATGCCCAGGCACATCCATCCTGCAGATATTCCCTGGTCACTGACCACAAGCTCAGCTCTTGGTTACCAGAATTCTCTGAGCATAAAATATACCCTCACCGGCAAAAAAGCTCTGCCCAGCTCTCTCAAATCCTGCTTTGTTCTTTTGTTCCACAGTCAGATCTAAGAACAGGGAACAAAGGCATGGGTTACTTCCTGGTGACACACAGAGGCAGCAGTCTCAGTCTCGGCCTCCCTGCTGGAATGGGGAAGTCAGGCTAGGACTGCTCTTATGATCTACTGTCCCCTCAGCTAGAGCCAAGAGAGGAGTGACCTCTGCCGGTGGGCTCCTTATCAAACAGCAGAAATGCAGGTGTATTGTCTGGCTCCGCTATGGGACTCTGTAAAATCCTACCATCATTCATTCATTTATTCATTTATTTTTCGTATTTTGAGACAGAGTCTTTCTATGTAACCCATACTGGCCTCAAACTTGCGGTGATCCTCTTGCCTCAGCCTCCTGAATGCTGGGATTATAGGCATGTGCCACCAGGCCCAGCATGAAACCCTGGGACAAACACTTTCAAGGACAGCAATGTTACTAGATGCTACTAGAAAATAGGAGATGTGGTATTAAGGTTGGATTTTAATTCTAATACACCATATATTAGTAGAGTGGCTGCACACAAGTGAACTTACAACCCTTGGACCACTTCCCCTCTTGTAAAAAGATGGTAATCCTTACTTCAAGGTGTTAAGCATGAAAGAGATGTGTCCTGAGCAGTACCTGACAAATACATGTTCAACAAACACTACTCTTCTTCTGTGAGACAGTTAAAAACATATTCAAGTCATGAAATAAAGGACAAGCTATTTACTTTACAAAGGAGTTTCTGCTGGGGATATAGCTCAGTGGAATAAGCACCTGCCTAGCAAGCGCAGGGTCCTGAGTTCGATCCCCAGTACCACCAAAAAAAAAAAAAAAAACTAAGACCAGCAAGAGCATCACTATACTTAAGGGGGTGGGGATATAGCAGTGGAATAAGGGCCTGCCTGTCAAGCACAAGGTCCAGAGTTCAATCCCTGGGACGGCCAAACAAACAAAAACAAAACAAAACAAAACAAAAAAAAAGCTCTTGCTTACAAAGGAGTTTCTCACGTAGCAATGAGTCATTCCGTCTCCTCCTCCTCTCCCACACTAGCCACTCTGCTACAGGCAGATTTCTAAAATATTCCCCCCAAGTTCCTACCCCCTAGGATACACACCCACATAAACCCCCGGAACAGTGAATCCTGTGATTAATCTATGTTATGCTATAACACAAGCCCTGCCAAAGACAGACAATCCTCAGTGGACCTAACCTAATCAGGTGCATTCGTAAAAAGGACAGGGCTCTGCCTGCCAAAAGACATGTAGAATGTGTTCATTGGTTATAAATTAGTTGCCACTCAGCTCCAAATGTGCCACCATGCCCCACAATAGTGCAATTATTAATTAATATCAGATGAAGTGAAAGTTAAGTCAAAGCACATCACCAGAGAAGATATTTGGGGTTGTGTTTTGTTTGTTTTTTGTCTTTTTGAGACAAGGTCTCACTATGCAGTTCAGGCTGGCCTTGAGCTCACTTTGTAGTCCAGGCTGCTCTCAAACTTGCAACAATCCTCCTGCCTCAGCCTCCTGAGTGTTTACAGGCCTGTGCCACCACACTTGGCTTGAGAAAGGATATTTGATAATGATAAAACAATCTTAACTGTGTATGCTCCTGGTAACACAGCTTTAAAATATATAAAGCAAAAGTGGGAAAGACTAAAAGAAGAAATAGAAGTCTACAACCATATGCTGGGGATGTTTAGTATCCTCTTAGACAAAAACAGAACAGTAAAAACATAGAAGACTGAACAATCCTGACCTAACATTTATAGACTACTACCAGCAACTTAAGATTACAATCTTTTCAAGTAGACATGAAACGATGGCAAGATTTATCATATGCCGAGTCATTATAAGTTCCAAGTTCAAAAGGTTAAAATTGGACTTCAGGAAGATGGTGACCGGGTAGGCAGCAGAGAGAGAACCTCCCAGAGGATTACCACCCAGACAATGGAATATAGCAATATGAAGACAGAAAGGTGAGAGGTGTGTACCCTGAACCCAAGAAGGATCTTAAATGGGAACTGAAGCCCTAGGAAAGACCAAGCAAAACCTCTCCTGGAGGAAAGGATCGGAGGGCCGCCGCGGCACAGTCCGAGGGAGAAGAGACGGAGAAAGAGGAAGCCACTGCTTCAAACACACTCTTGGCCCAAGCCCTCGTTCCAGCAATCGCAGCTTCAACTTCGGAGACCCACGCTCATGGAAGCCTCCCGACTCGGCCAGGGAAGAGCGGAGTTCCAAGAGCTGGTCCAGGTCTGGAGAGGAGAGGGTGCAGCCAGGAAAAGAGGAAATGGTGGTCGAGAACTCTTGTCAAATCCAGTGTGAGGATGAGAGGTTGCAACAGCCACTGAAGCGGAGTCCCCACCCTGCAGCAACCTCCCTAATCAGCACCTGGAGGCAAGGTGGAGCCAGAGCAGCCAGTACACATCCCACCACACCCAGCTCTATGCCTGCCTCCAGGCTGTGGCCTCCTGCCTCTCCACTGTGTGGGCGGCTGCCAGTGGGGAGCGATGGGGTGCATCGGCACCCACATCAGAGCCACAGCAACTCCCAGGGATCCAGCCAAGGAACAAACAGGAACTGGAACACAACAGCAAGAGAGAGCTGCAGATGGAGGTGGATCACACGGCCCCACGCCCTTCTCACTCCAACATCAAGCAGGAAGCATGAACTCAGTTACTGGGCTTCAGCTCCCACCCTGAAGCCCTCTGTGAGCACCTTGAGCCTCGGCAGCCTGCGCAATCACCACCTGTTCCTGACAGCAATGGGACGAGTCCACAGACTTCAGGATCACCCCAAACTACTAATACGAGCAACAAGAGTGTCTCCATACTGCTTGCATATATGAACCTTGTATGAACCCATGGCGACCGGGTAGGCAGCAGAGAGAGAACCTCCCGGAGGAAAGCCACTCAGACATAGGAATATAGCAACACGTGAAGGACAGAAAGGAAAGAGGTGGATATCCTGAACTCGAGAAGGATCTGAAATGGGAACTGAAACCCTCGGAAAGGCTAAGCAAAACCTCCTCTGGAGGAGGGGATCGGAGATCTGCCATGGCGCAGTCGGAGGGAGACTAGACGGAGAGGGAGGAGGTCGCCGCTCCAAGCACACCCTTGGCCCACGCCCTCGTTTCGGCATTCGCAGCTTCAGCTTCGGAGACCCACTGCCCAGCTGCAAGGGCTGGGGAAAGGTAATGCTGGAGATCAGGAGGAGGTGGGAGGAGAAGGAAGGGCCTCTGGCATCAAGGCAACGGGACAGAGGCGAAAGGGTCACAGAGGGCGCCCCATGGGGGCGCATGCCCTGCGGCTGCTCCGCAGTAGGCCCCGCGGCTGCTCCACTGTGGGCCCCGCGGCTGCTCCACTGTGGGCTCCGTGGCTGCTCCGCTGCTGCTCCACAGTGGGCCCAGTGGCTGCTCTGGTGAGGGCCCCCCGCTCAGGGCACCTCATGGACTGGACCCGCCTCCACCCATAGCAGGACGACAGGGTGGAGCCGGGCGGGCGGCTGTGAGCATATGTGCTTTCCCACCTCCAACCATGGCAGCTTGTATACACCCATGTATGTTATAGTATAGTCTGAGGCAGCTATATCTCTTCCCAAGGATATAGATAAACCCAGGAGTACAGTTATTATCACAGGGAAGATAACTGATTGAGTGGTAGGGCAACGGAGATGAGGGAGGAGAAAAATTGAATGATCAAATGGGCCATCATCTGTGTAACTGAGTAACAAAGATAAGTTTTTAATAATGTTTTCAATCTCATTAATTGATATTGGGTTGTTCAGGATTTTTACATCTTCCTGATTCAATTTTGGTAATTTGTACCTTTCTAGGAATCTGTCCATTTCTTCTGTATTTTCTATCCTATGGGAATACAGATTTTCAAAGTAGGTATTAATGATCTTTTGGATTTCTGTGGGATCTGTAGTGACTTCATCCTTTTCATTC
>PVLD010019590.1:0-36005 GCA_004027595.1 Dinomys branickii
AACAGACTGGAAGATGCAACCATAACGAAAAACCCACTCAGCTACCTAATATTTGACAAAGGGGTCAACCAAACCCACTGGAAAAAAGAAGGCCTGTTCAATAAATGGTGCTGGAAAAACTGGCTTGCCTCTTGCCGAAAACTGAAAATAGACCCCAGTCTATCACCATGCACCAAACTCAGGTCAAAATGGATCACAGTCCTCAATATTAAAACAGAAACTCTAAATCTATTGGAAGAGAAAGTAAGTAAAAATCTTGAAGACATAGGAGTAGGCAGAGAGTTCATGAACAAAAATGAAACAGCAAGGGAAACACTTCAAAGAATCAATAATTGGGACCTCATTCTACTGAAAAGGTTTTTTTACATGTAAAGAAATCACCAGCAAAGTAAAAACAAAACCCAGAAATTGGGAAAAAATCCTAGCTGGCTGTCCCTCAGACAAAGGTCTTCTATCTCGAACATACAAAGAATTAAAAAACATGTACCTGTCCAAATTCAAAGACCCAATCCAGAAATGGGCATCTGAGATGAATACACACTTCTCAGATAAAGAAATACAAATGGCAAATAAATATATAAGAGAATGTTCCACATCCTTAGTCATTCGAGAAATGCAAATAAAAACAACATCGAGATTTCATCTCACCCCAGCATGAGAAAGTCATCCAATAACAAATGCTGGGGAGGCTGTGGAGAAATAGGGACTCTATTACACTGCTGGTGGGCATGCAGACTGGTGCAACCACTGTGGAGAGACGTTTGGAGATTTCTCCGCAAACTAGGTCTAGAGGTTCCATTCAAACCAGCTATTCCTCTTCTGGGTATTTTCCCAGAAGATCTGAAAACATCATATCACTCTGATATATGTGCACCCATGTTTATAGCAGCACAATCTGTAATAGCTAAAATGTGGAAGCAACCCAAGTGTCCATGCACAGAAGACTGGATTAAAAAACTGTGGCACTTTTATATAATGGAATATTATTCAACTATAAAGAAAGACAGTTTTGGGGACTTTGTAGGCAAGTGGTCAAAACTGGAGTCCATACTCATAAGTGAAATAAATCAGCGGTACATGTGCAGGTAACGTATTGTATCACTCGTGTCAGAACCTGAGGGTGGGAATATAAACTAAGAGAGATGAAGGAAATGTGTTCAAAAGCAAAGAACAGATGGGACGAGGGAAAGGAGAAAAGAAAGAGACAAAAATGTATGTATGTATATACATATATGCAGGAGGGCTAACATGGTTCTACTATTGTATTATATCACTTAATGCTAAGGAATAATTGATGACGGGTTATTTGATCAATCTTGTATGTCTGTATGTGTTATCCTGAACACACACTTCGAAGATGTCAATATGCAAAGCAGCAACTATTGGTGGGGTTTTTTTTTTTTGTCTTTGGCTTTTTGTTTTTTGTTATTTTCTGTTGTTGAGAGGATTAATTGTCTGACCAATTTTGCATGTCTGTATCTGGGTTCATATATATATACTTCGAAGTTATCAATAGGTAAAGCAACAACCACTGTTGAGTCCATGTTACCTTGTGTGTAGATCAGTTTTGATTGTACTATTTTTAAGCTAATTTGTGTCTGTGTGTTAATATGTTTTTGTGCTTTTATTTTTTTAAAAATAAAAAAATAAGTAAATAAAATAAATAAATAATATATTAAACATTTCTTTTTTCCCGAAGATCTTCAATACTATCTCCATTATTATAATAAAGTTCCAGTCACATGAGGATTTATTTCCTTGTCTCAATTCTGATCTCCCACGTCAATTTTATATTGTCTTTATTTAACAAGCTAGGTATAGTGACTTCATAACTGGCCTGGTAAATATTTCTCACTTTGCATTTCCCAAACACAGTAACTACTCTTGGCCCTGTAGGCTTCCACACATATTTCAAATTCAGCTTGTGTTATCATAATTACCTCACTGTGCTAAATGGTTCAGCTGCAGCTGACAGGCTTTTGGGAAGTGACTGGATCATGAGGAGTCCAGCCCTCATCAGTGGATTAATCTGTGCTGAGGGTACTTAATAACACGATAAGCAGTGATGGGGACGGGACGTGGGATTAGTGGAAAGGAACAGGCCCTGGAGCTGTGACCCTGGATCCTGGCTGCTCCTCTCTGGCTGTCTCTGCTTGGTCACACTCTCTTCTTTCTACTGCTTCGAGGGAAGCAGCTTTCCTCTGCCATGCATTTCCACCATTTGTTCTTCCTTACCCTGGACCTAGAAGCAAAGGAGTCAAATGACATGGACTGAAATCTCTGAAGCTGTGGGAAATCTCTGAAATATCACATAGGTGTCTGACTGACATTACTCTAAATCAATAAATCAATGAGGAGAACCAACATCTTTATAGTTCAGCATGGTGCCATACATGTGCAATCCCAGTACTTGGGAGGCTGAGACACGAAGATCTCCAAGAATTCAAGGTTTTACCTTGGCCAGAAAGTGAACTGAAGGCCAGCCTGGAATATATAGTAAGACCTTGTCCCCAAAAGACAGGGCGTACAGGGATCTTTATAATATTTAGGTTTTGTATTGTTGAACATAGTATTTGCTGTTTTTCATTTATGTATTTCATGTTTCTTTCCATACAGGATTTGTATGTAGCTAACTATATCACCTAAAAATCCAGTTGTTTTTCTTTTCAGTCTGTAACTCTTACCTTTTTCTTGGTGTTATAACTGGGACCTTAAGAATAGTGTTGAAGATGAGTGATAATAGTGAATTTCCCTGCCTTAAAAAGCATTAATTCTCCCACTATTAAGTCTGATAACTCTAGGCTTTTCATAATGCCTTTATTAGCTGAATTTGCTCCCCATTTCTATTATGCAGAAAGCTGAAGAGATGTTAAATTTTATCAAATGCTTCAATACATTCACTTAGATCAGTATGGATATTCTTCTATAGCCTCTGCATATGGTAAGTTATACTAATTGATTTCAAATATGAAACTTGATTTCAAATATGAAACGAACACTGCATTCCCAGGATAAACCCACTTGGCCATGATGTAGTATTCTTTTAAAATATTGCTGAACCCAATTTGCTAATAGTTTGTTAAGGATTTTTTGTTCTCTTACTCATGAGTGAAACTATTCTTTAGTCTTCATTTGGCTTTCCTATCAGATTGTCGCTACAGAATTATAAGCTGGAGACCCAGGGATGGTGGCACAGGCCTGGAATCACCCTCAGATTCTGGGAAGTTGGGGAGGCAGACCGCAGGTTCTGGTCACTCCTGAGCACATCAGCACCTTGCCGAAGCCTGCCTCCAAATAAAAAATACAATGGGCTTGGCAGGAAGCTCAGTATGAAAGCCTTGGCTTCAAATACATACATACGTACCTAAAAGTTGATAAATATTCTATCATTTTTGGTCCTCTGGAAGAGCTTGAATTCAACTGCTATTAATTCTTACACAAATTCTGGTAGAATTTACCGATAAAATTACCTAGACCTGTAGGTTTCTTTATAAAAATATTTAAAATTATAAATTTGAGTTTTCAAAAATGTAATAGTATTCCAATATTATTACTTATTTCTTGAATGAATTTTCATAGTTGTGTCTTCAAAAGAATTTGCTCATGTAATCTAAATTGGCTAAGTAATGGAGGTAAGAATTTTCATAATACTCCATTATTTTACTCTAATGACTAAAGGATTTATAATAATTTCCCATCTTTTAGTCCTGATTAACATAATTTGTATCGTTTTTCATTTGGCCAGGGCCTTATCATTTTTACTGATCACTTCAAAGCACCAGGCTTTTAGTCTCCCTGAGTTCACTTTATTTTTAAAATTTCCATATTTTATTTTATTTTTTTGGAGACAGGGTCTTGCTAAGTAGTACAGGCTGGCCTTGAAGTCAGGGCAATCCTTTTGCCTCAGCCTCCTGACTGCTGGAATTACAGGCATGGGACACCTAAATTTCTCCTTTTAACCTTTACTTTTTCCTTCCTTCTGTTTACTTTGGCTTTAATTTGCCTTTGAGTCTGTATTTAAGGTGGAAACTTAGATCACTGATTCTGAGAACTTTTCTTTTTAAATATAAGCATGTAGCAATGCTAAACTCTAGCACAACCCCCCCCCCCCCCGTATAGTTCACTTTATTAGTTACCCAGGTCAGTAATAGTTTCTGTTCCAGATCTGGTCTTTTAGAAACCGTTGGTCACTGTGATGCACAGCTGGTTGCTATAGTGCACACTGTATAAACCACACTGTACAAGCCATTCTGCCTCTGTACTCCTGTTTTCTTATCCTATATAAGCCCTAGACCACCAGAGATTGGGGCCTGATATTCTGGGAGTGATCCTGATCAGCGCCCTTCGATGTAAATAAATCTGCCTCTAAACCCTGGGTGTCATTTCAGTGCTTTGCATGTGTTTGCAAAATTTGTTTCTTTAAATACTGCTTTGGGCTGGGGATATAGCTCAGTGGAATAAGCGCCTGCCTAGCAAGCGCAGGGTCCTGAGTTCGATCCCCAGTACCGCTAAATAAATAAATAAATAAATACTGCTTTAAATTGCATGCCACAAATTTTTGATATGCAGTGTTTTCATAATCGTTCAAATTAATTTTTGTGATTATTTGTCTCAGCCTATTTAGAAGTGAGTTGGTCAATTTCTGAATATTTGGTGATATTACCGACATTTTTCTACTACTGCTTTCTAATTCAATTCCATCACAGAAAATATTCAATTTTTCTAAATGTGCTCATTCTTCTTTCCTGAATCAGAAATACATTCTCTCAGCAGAGCATATAGCTCAGCAGTGAAGCACCTGCCTAGCAAGCTCAGAGTCCTACACCTATTCAATTCCCAGTACCAAAAAAAAAAAAAAAAAAAAATACATCCTTTCATGGGAAGTGCATTCTCCTGCAGTCAGATGGAATGTTTGGCAAACAGGTCTAACCTATGTGCTCATTTCTTCTGTCCCACTGCCTGCCTGTGTACCTGTGAGGGTGCAGCGATGGGTCTGCCTATTTTCTTCTTTCCGGTCTATTGGTTTTTGCTTGTATTTTACAGTTCTGCTGGCGGGTTTATACACATTTAGAACTGTTATTCCTTTTTTTTTTTTTAACTCATTCTGTGATCGTTATGTAATGTCCTACTTTACCTCTACTAAATTGTTTGTGGCGTTAACTACTTCAACTTCCTTCTGAATAGGGTTTGTGTAGGACATCGCTTTTCATCTTTTCACCTTTAATCTATCTGTGTAAGTGGGTCCCTTATGGGAAGAAGCAGGATTATTTTTCAATCCAATTATCTCTATGTTTTAATTGGCATATTTAGACCAAATGTCTGCAAATGATTTCTATAAAGGGAGAGAGAGTCAGTATTTTAGGTTTTGTGTGCCAAACATTCTCTGAAACAAGTATTCAATTACCACTTTAGAGAAAAACCGCTACACACAAGATGTAAACAGGTAAGTGCTCTCTTCAGTAAAACTTTTTTGGACATTTAATTTTAATTTCCATGTAATTTTCAGGCATCATGAATTATTATCCTTTTTCTGACTTTTTCCATAATTTTAAAATGTAAAACCCACCCTTATACGAGCCATGTACAACAAGCCCTGAGCCGTACTCCTCTTACCTTTGCTTACATGCTGCTTTAATCCACGCTCAGCTGAACAAATCTTTAGCAGCCATTTTGTCTGTTTCTCAACTCTTGCTGCCTTGCACCCTAGGCCCAGCTATGGCAAATGCTGTAAATTCCCCTTATACTTCAGACAATTTCCTAACCTCTAAAGCTTTACTCAATCGTCTTCTACTCAGACTGCCCTCTTTCGTCGTCTCTTTAAAGAACACTCCTGCCCATCCCTGAAGATTCTGCTCATGAGCTCTGCAGTAAAACCTTCCAGGACCACCTCTTCCTGTGAGCGCCTGCACCACCCCCTCACTCCAAGACAGCACTACCCTGCTGTCTCTCCTACCACTGTGTTTGGTACATAATGTACATAGCATAAATAAATGGGTCAACAAATACTTAAAATACCAGAGGAAACTGTGTGCAAATATTTACAATATATGAGTCCGATGCTAACTCCAATAAAACCAGTATCGTTTTTGTGAGTTATAAAATATCCCTTAGATTTTAGTATTAAGCTATAATGCAACAAACTTTTAGAAGACAGTGGTAGCCTAACATAGCAGCGAGCCAAAAAATAAAGACTACTTAAAAAGATGCTTTCCCTGGGGGAGAAAAATACAGATGTACTTAAAGAAAAGGCACCATGTAAATTCTAACATATTGTCTCTTGAAAGAAGAAACACCTATGCCTGAATGAATCTAAGATAAAATACAAAATTTAATCAGTATTCACCGACTCTTATGGAACTGCACAACAGTGATCAGTAAACTTCAGGGTTTAGAAAGGAGAGATCCTACAGAGAGAATTTAATTTCATACTTCAAAAATGTTCTCCACTGCAAAGCATTCAACTCACCGTCCCAATGTATTAGCATATCAAATTATAACTCTACGGGTATAAATGGCACTGGTGGGGAAGAGTTGGAATAAGTAAAGAAACAAAATTATACCAACTAACTGTGGCCTTCAGTTCTAAACCAACAAGTACTTTGTTTTTAGAAACTAAAATAGATGCATTCAGCTGATAAGTTTTAACAATACCCACCTATTTTTGCTTATTTTCAGATACCTGCTATTCTGTTGTATTTTTCTTAAGGCTAAACTGACCACTCTATACTTTTTGGTTAATTCTAAATTACATAAAATTCTAAAACAGGATTTTGGAATCACTGCTGAGGATTATTTTGAATTCCACATTCAGGTACTAATTTTCAAAGATCTAGCATTTTTGTGTAGAATGTCTCCATCTCCTAATGGGAAGTTAAGCCCACGCCTGCAGAGTACAAGGCTGTGGTGGAAGACTGAAGCGCTCCGACTTGGAGGGCACAAGTACAAGCAGCCACACACCTGGCCTAAGAATATCTGACTTAAAACCCACAGTCTTCCCCCTACATTTTAACTTTGAAATACATTCTAATATATCACATGGTCCTGCGATATACTTAAAGTAAAACTCAGAAGTGTATCTCACGGACACAGTATGGTCTATGAAGCTGAAACAATAAACATATGAGTTTACACCTAAAAGAAGCAAAAAAACGTGGCAGGCTATATGCAATATATAGTACGTTAAAGACACTACTAACAGCACAGTTCTCGGGACAGGCAGCTGCCCTGTATTAATGACCTGTCATATAATACACTTCTTTTGCTCACTATTAAAAAAAATTTAATCAGACAAGGTAAATACAGTATTTCTTGATAAAATTCATAAATTCAAAATGAATACAGTATACGTGGAGGAGCAAGGGAAAGAAAATTTCATAAGTCTGATTCCCAATTTTTCAGAATATTCACTACTTGAAGAAGAGGAAGACTACAGAAGTTAGAACAAATAAGCACTACAGGCTTTCAGGTTACAGGACTAACAAGAACTTTCCATTCCTTGGCAGCAAATTCTCCCACTTGCGCAGTTTACTGAAATCTATTATTCTTTGACTCCTGATTCATTTTTCTTTGTAAGACATTATAAAATTCACTTTCTAAGTTCAGAAGTAATCACAAACAGAAAATGAGTAAACTATAAAAAATTCTATCACTGGACATTTTAGGTGGCTCTTCAAAACAAATCTTTTTTTAAAAAAAAATCATAACAAGAAAAAATAGATGCGCTAAAAACATTAACTGAATAAAGTACACAGGGAAAAAGATTGAAAGAACACATTCATGTATTAACAACTAGTTAGTTCTATAAGAGTGAGTCAATTTTTCCTTCATTAATTTATACATCTTCCTATTTTTATAAATACATACTAATCATTCACTACTTTAAAATCCTATGTGTGCATACATATATAAAATGTATTACAGAATAATTTGAGGATAATTCCAACTGTACCAATACCTTAGAATGCATTACACAAGAGACATGTTTTAAAGAATTCATTACACTTACACTTCAATGATATAAATATATTGTGTTGTAAAACAAGCATATTAATGATATCCTGTACTCTAATTTGTTATAAAGCTTCTTCACCAATATTTACTAGGATTTTAGTTAAAATTTAGTAATATTTTAGAACTCTCAACCTGGAATTAACTTATTTAACAACTACTTATTACAATGTGCTCTGTGTGGTAACTGTCTTCAAAGAAACTAAAGCATAAAAATCTAACTAAGGGACAAAAGAGACATCAGAGCTATAAACAACTCTGCTTATCTGCACGAAAACAAAATGTAAAGGAAAAACATACTGCCTTTGATGGTAATCAATTATATTAAAAACAAACACTGATTCTAGTGAAAAATCATACATCACTGAAACAGCTGTTGGTCTTAGTTGCTTTTTCGTAGCTGAGACGTGACACCTGACACCCGCAAGTTAAATGAGAGGTTTGTTTCACCTTGGTTTGTAAAGGTTTCAGTCCCAAACTGGCTGGTTCCACGCGGGAAGAGGGTGGCGGGGGGAGGTGGGGGGAGAGGGCTAGAAGGTTACTCCAGACCTGGAGCACAGAGAGCGAAGAGAGGAGGGAGGGAGACAGACCCTCTAGGCCACGCCTCCAGTGACCCACCTCCTCCAACCAGGCTTCAGCACTCAACCTCACATTTAGCTGCAAGCTCATCCCGGACTATCCACTGATGAGTACCTCCCACTCAGGATCAGTCAGTTTCCCAAAGCCCCATCTACAAGCACATTGAGGTTTGGGGGGCACATCGCGATACACGCCACAACAGCACGGGAAAAGTTTTAGATGTTACTTGGTAATTGATAACATTATAGTGTGTGCCTGTAACACCACGGGAATAGACGTCTCTATGTTGTTTTCAAACATACCTCGCAAAGCTTTTGCTCTACTGATGGTCTGAAGTAACACTTACGGCTAAACGCAAGCCATGTAAATGTAAAACTTCTTTGAGTTTCTTTAAACACTCTCCAGATCCCTGGTCTATAAAATAAGTCTTTATGGTAAAAGGAGTACTATCGTTTTTAAAAGATTAAATCTGTTTAAATATATTGAAAACTAATGCAATAAAATTTTAATCCAACCTATTAAAGTTCAAAATATTATTTCTTAAGTCAAATAAAGTATTAGAATATACAGCAGCAAAGAAAAAAAAGGAAAAGCATCAAGAGTAGAAGACAATTATAGAAAAATTTTCTGGAAGATAAAATGAGCCAATAGAAACAAAGTCTCTAAATATGGAATCTAATATGAAAAACTTCTAATATCTGAAAACAGGGTTCAATAAAGAAGTAGGAACCGCTATGAATGATAAGGAAGGTCTTATTATAGGAGTTAGATCTTCCACACCTGTAAAAGCCACTGGCGCTGCAAGAATAGGCTATTATCTCCACATGTTACAGAATCTGAGACCACTGTGGATCAGCCAGAATGGCACTCTGAGAGGGAACAGGGCAAGAGCGAAGATAACGACAAAATGGAACTGACGAGGGTAACCCGGAATGGCTAACAGCAAAAGAACAAACTAGAATTTGTGAGGACAACAGGAACTAGAAGTCCCCAAATGGACTCACCGTTCCTAATGCCAAACCTGACGCCAAGTGATCTATGGGAGAAGCTTGTACCCATCAGTAAGAAGCCACACGTGCACGCAGGTCCTAGATGCCAGCTGAGGGGGCATACAGCAGGAGCGAAAGCAACTGCTGCTTCACACGCTCCTCCACACATGCTCTCCTACACCTTCCAGAAGACTAGCAGGTGAGTGACAGTGGGAGAGATGCTACAGTGCTCATGCTTTGCACTGATGATTAAGAGTTTTATTCCGTCTAATACAGTACTTTCTCCACAAATCTCATGCAAGAGAAGGCAATCTGGGGAAATGCTTTTCTACTTTAGCAAGTACAGTGCTACTACAGGAAAAAAAATATATCGGTGCCTCCATATGACCTCAGAAAATATGAAGAGAGGAAGGAAGGACAAACTGACACAGGAGGAAAATCTCCAAATTCAGTCCAAGGTAATCCTTCACTTCTCTGAAGAACTGCCAGTGTACGGTATGCATCCACACAGGAACCTCACTGGAAAGAAGCCTGAGTGCCCACAAAACACCAGCGCTCTAGTTCAAGCCAAGTCTGGATCCAGGCAGGAACGTTTTATCAGAACGTGCGCGATAGTTACACTCCTTGTGGGGAACTGGCACATGTACATAACACATCTTAACTGTTTTATCCCCTGCCCTCCCTCCATCTCTTGGTCACCTCCCATTTGCGAAAGATCTATTTCCCTATTTCCTATTATCTATCTTTTATTTTGTTCTTTAAATTATTTATACTTGGGGTTTCTCATTCAAGAGAAACCATACAATATTTAAGCTTTATTCTACTTAACATTGTTGTGGCAAACTATATCCATTTTCCTACAAATAACCCAAATTATCCTTTTTACTGCAGAGTAGTATTCCACTGTGTATAAATATCACATTTTCTTTGTTCATTAATCTGCTGAAGGACATACAGGCCATTTCCAAGTTTAGCTATTTGGAGTTGTGCTACTGTAACATGGGTATGCATGTATCATTGCAATACAATGTCTTTAACTCTTTTGGGAAGGTACAGAGAAAAGCAATAGCTGGGTTGAATGAACTTTCTAGTTTTCACTTTTGAGTAATCTCCATACTGATTTACATAGTGGTTGTACTAGTATACTTTCCCATCAACAATGCATAAGTAATGGGTTCCTCCCTGATCCACCTCCAGCCTTGTAAACATTTGCTATTTCCTGAGGATGGCCCTTCTTTCTATAGTAGAATGGAATCTCAGTGTTGTTTTAATTTATAGTTCTCAAATGGCCAGAATGTTGAACATTTTTTCACCTATCTATGAACTATGTGTACTTCTGTAAAGTGTCTATTAATTTCAGCTACCCATTTCTTGATTGGGTCTTTTATTTTGGGAGAGGAGGTCTGTTTTTTTAGTTCTTTCTACATATTCTAGGTATTAGTCTTTTGTTTGAAAAGCCAGCAAAAATCATTTCCTGTTCTATAGGATGTCTCTTCACTCAGTTGTTTCCTTAGCTTTTTATATTTGATTTTAAATAGTAATCCTATTTGTTGATTTTTTATGTTATTTCTTATGCAATGGGGGTTCTGTTCAGAAAGATCTTACCTACACTTATGTCAAGTGTTTTATCTATTTTATCTTCCAGCAAGTGAAGCATTTCTGAATATTTAGGTTTTTTGATCCATTTTGATTTTACTTAGTACATAGTAACAGACATGGATCTAGATTCAATCTTCTCCCAGTGTACAGCCAATTCTCTCAGCACTATCTGTTAAAGAGGCTATCCTTCTACCAGTGTATGTTTTTGGCCCTTCTATCAAAGAGCATATGGCTGAATGTGCCTGGGTTATGCCTGCATCCTCTATTCTGTTCCATTGATCCATATGTCTGTTTTTGCCAGTACCATGCTGTTCTTATCAGTGTGGCTTTGTATTATAATTTGAAGTTAAGGACTGTTTTTAAGGTAAAGACTTAAAAGTTCATGGTAAAGGTAAGAACTGCTAAGAAATTCAACAATAACTATATAACAAATTTTAAAACCCAAATCAGCAACGAATATTAAATTCTGTCTTCAAACTTAAATAGGAATGAAGTTAAAATCACGAATATAAACATAAGGCCACAGAGCTACTGATTTTTAAAATAGTCAACAAAGATAACAGACAATACAAAAATAAGCAAAACATAGCATAAAAATGAAAAAAGGCATACAAACATATGCATGTGGTAGTCTCAGAATAAATGTTAAAAATAGAGCAAGAATAGGTTAAATTATGAAAAAGAATATGGGAAAGGAGGAAAGTGTTCTTAAAAGTTCAAAATATAATTTCTAAAGTAAGAAACTGTCTGAATAGTGACACCCATAAGGAAAAACAAATGTGACTCTCAGACACAAAGAAAAATAAAACCCAAAGAGACCGAAGTCCTGACAAATAACTTAAAATCTGTGAAGGTTATATGATGCAGTTCAAATACCTACACCAAGCAGAAAATAAGGAAAAAGTGAAAAGAAATAAACACAATAAAATTTTTCTCAGGTATTAATAAAGACACATTTTAAGGTTGGTAAAGCTACCCAAGTACCATAAAGTAATATACTTTTTAAACCCTGAACAATCTGGTTGCAGTAGCACACACCTATAATGTAGCTCTCTGGAAGACTGAGGCAGGAGAACCTCAAGGTTGAGTCCAGCCAAAGCAAACTAGCAACCTAGGAGGCCATGTCTCAAAAAATTTAAAATAAAGTTTGGGGATACAGCCCAGTGCAAAGTCCCTACTTTCAATCCTCTATACCACTAGTAATCATCATCACCATCACCATCATCATATAAACAAGTCTGTAGCACTCCAAAATTAAATAAAATCCTACAAACTCAATGACAAGGAAAAATACAGAAGAAATGCTTATCAATACTACTTTTCAATTCTGATATTTTCCATAGTAAATATCAAAATACAGGAATAATGTTATAAGTTAGAAAGTTATGGAAAGAAATTAAAAACAGGCAAAACTACTGTTGAAATATTGCCAAGATAATGAAATTTTACCCAATAAATATGCAGAGCTTACTACCTAATACAACTTTTGTGAATAAGTATCTGATTAAGGAGAGAAGACAACATGTTGGCCCATTGAAGAATTTTAATAGATGCAAAAAAGGCTGACAAAAGTGAAGCTGGGAAAACCTAGTGAAATGTGACTATGAAATACAGCACACTGTAAAACCAAGATAAAATAAGTAATAACATGACAGTAATGTAAAGGTAAAAGAATGCAAAGATCAAGAAGTGGACTGGTTAAAACTACAAAGATACTTGTGTTAGTTGGGTGGAAAGATTGTTTATGTTGCCAGAGAAATTCTAGAGTGAATATTAAATTTAATAACCTAATACTAACATTAAATATTTAACTTTCAAGGTTAATAATGTTCAGGATATTTTAAATATAAAATTAGGCCGATGATAATTAAAAATAAGGAAAATAATTACAAAAAACTTTCCAGGTCTCTAGGAGAAAAATTAGCTTTAACAGTGTTAACTGATCTACAAAAGATAAGGAGTCTGGGAAAAAAGGGAAAATGTATTAAACAAAATAATGTGAAAAAATTAGATCAAATATACTATGATCTAATTAATGAATTAATGACACATTTAAGAGGCAAAGATAGGAGGACAAAGCTTTTTTTAAAAAGAAAGCCATATGAATTATGAAATACAAAGTGATACTAAAATCTTGTTGTTGCTGTTTTACCATGACAGTGTAATTTAATACAGATGTTTGAGAAACTCCAGCATTAGTAAATTCAATCCCTAACATCATGAAAGGACTCAAGATCCTGCTTCAAAGTTGTGTGTATGTCCATGAGTGTCTGGATGTACATTTGCATGTGGGATGTGTGCATGTGCAATAAAGGAAAAGAAACTTTTATAGAAAGACAAATTTGGTCCAAATGATTTTTTAAAGATCTTGCCAATTTTGGCATTATAGGAGGATTTAATAGATATTTTTAACCTCTGGCAAAGTTCTCACCATTTACTGGTCTTGGCAATTTTATTTTGTTTTAATTTAACTCATTTCAACAGAGCCTTGTGGCGACAAAAACTTGTCAGTACAGTGATCACACTTTGGGGCTATATCAATTCTAAACAAGACACCAGTGTCTATCCTCACAGGGTTAACACTTTGAGGTATTACTCCCTGTTTGCACTTCTGTTCAACACTTGCTTATGTTACAGGAAAAAAATATGAAAGAGAAAGACAGTAAAATGTAGGTTAAAGCGCCTGCCTGGCAAGCGCAAGGTCCTGAGATTGATTTCCAGTACCAATAAATAAATAAAAAAAGTAGGTTAAAAGCAAGACAAGATTTAAAATGACACATTGATAATACCAACTTGTGTTATATCTGTTATATCTCTAAACTTCAGAAAATGTTTTTTAAATGAAGAAGGCAAAAATGTGCCTAACTGCTTAGTTTCAACATTGGAGTCTTATCTGACAAAATTCCATGAGATGTTCATAAAGATTCAGTGAAAAAGGCTTATTGGAAAAACTAGAGCACAGCAGAATTCATTGACTTCTGAGTTTAAGGTTCCTACCTGATCGCACCTAATCTGATAGGATTTATGAACTAATGAAATAAATTCTTAGAGAAGAATCTCTATGGAGATTTTTCATACAGTGAGAACCACGTGGAAAAACATTCCATGATTTCATAAGACCCCAAATGATGCTTCATCTATGTCTATGACTTTGCTTTTTGCTTGGCAACATACTCATCTTCTACCTTGACCCTCAGTTAATAATATCAGTAGGAGCATAACGCTGGATTCAGCAGACCCATCCCTTACTCTTCTACTGCAAATTTGTACTTTGGCATAGTAGTAGCCAGCTGTGTATCTCAGTACCTTTCTCTGACAGATACAGGAAGCAATCTATGAGTTTACCCACTTAATATGACAAATGGTAAAGTGTGTGCACATGTGCAAATATGAAAAAACAGGATTTTTACTCACTTTATTCTCCATGTAATTGGTTTTGTATATGTTCACCCAAGCGTCAAAGCAATAGACCCACATCACTCCAGAATTTGTTTTAAAGAAAAGAGAAAGTTTTCTTTTGGTTTTTCTGATAGAAGTAGCCCAATTCAGTACAATGGCACATGAAAAAACAGATTTGGAAGTTTTGGAAAACAAAAGCGAACCATCAGATTACTTATGCATAGATGATGGTGATCCACTATGGTAAAATAACTGCGTTCATAACAGAGGAGTGTGTGGGGGTGGATGACGACGACGATGATGATGACTTTGACAGTGGCCAGGTAAACCAAAGTTCCTGTGACAGTGAAATGGAGCAAGAACTGAATGCCACACACACGAAATGCACACCTCCTTGATTCAGATGATGAAGAAAACAGCAATATGAGGACATGGCTGACTAGTCAAAATGTTGTAAAATGGTCACTCAACCAAATGGAATGATCCAAGGTTAGAATTAGGTCTGAAAATATAGTGAGGGTCTTGGCAGGGGTGAAAAGTATTGGATAGAGTGCCAGCACTGGCATTTAATGTTGGGAATTACATCAGATGAAATGCTACAAGATGCTATGAAATACATAAGGACTGAAATGCAAGTATTTTGTATTCACCAATAGCCATATTAAAAAATGTATTTATGACACTTCATTAGCTGCACAGAAAGCATTGACAGGTCTGCTGTACTTAGCAGGGATTTCTCATGGTAATCACAGGAATACAAAAGACTTATGGGAAAAGAAATGGGTCAGAATATGGCATACAGCCAGGCATGGTGGCACACTCAGGAGGCTAAGGCAGGAGGATTGTTGCAAGTTCGAGACCAGCCTGGGCTACAAAGTGAGCTCAAGGTCCGCCTGAACTGCATAACATATATACACCCCCCCCCCACACACACATATATAAATGTATGCCCTTGCATGTGCAAAGACTTATTATACTTTAGTTTAGATATTTACCCTGGAACTCAGTCTTATTTGTATAGTAATAAACCCAATGATGTTGTGGACAGACTTGTCACTCCCACCTCCCAAACTAATCAGAGTGTGACATTTGATAATTGGTTTACCAGTCTCTAATTGACATTACATTTGCTAACATAGCACAAGATGACCAGCATAGGAACTGTACACAGGAACAAAGCAAAAATTCCAAATGAAGTGTTGCAATTTCAAAACAGAAAATTATTTAATACAATCTTGGGATTTCAGAAAGATGTAACACTGGCCTTATATATGGCAAAGAAAAACAAACTGATACAGCTGATGACAACATTCTACCATAATGGAAATATTGATAAGGAAACCTCAAAAAACAGAAGCCTGAGATGAAAACTTTCTACAACAAACCAAAAGCAGAGTAGGTGTTGTTGATGAGTTATGCAGCAACTACAGTTTATCACTCAAAACACAAAGTGCTCACCTATGGTTGTGTTTTTGCTCAACCCTAGGTATAAATAGCTTGATAGTTTACAAAGAAAATAACAAGTACAAAATATCATGGAGAACTTTCTTAAGAGGATTGAGACTGGAACTCTTTTAAGAGATCATTTATAGCGAGGAAAAACAAAATGTGTCTGCCCAGAGAACTATGCAAAAACTTGTGGAGCACACTGGTGATCTGACAGGTAAACAGGCAGGTCTAGCATCATAAAGACCTACTATGACAACAGGAAAACAAAAAGGGTTATCGGCTATGCCCTACAAGAAAGGAGAGGAAAACAAAACATAGGTACTATCAATGTAAGCAATGCTTGTATACAGAACATGCAGTTGTCATGTGTGAAGACTGCCTTGGGTGTAACAGTTGAAGCAAAGATTATGGTAAACTTTTGTTTGTGACTGCATCATGGTTCACATAAGTTTTTATTTCTGATATTATCTTTCAGGTTTTGTAAGGCAGTACACAGCTGATGTGATAATGTTGATGTCTATTCTAAGCACACATTACCTATTTGATATTTTATTTTATTGATATCTTATTCCCCTCCTAAGCGTACATTATACAATTTAGTAGGAAGCTCCTGACAAACAGCAAGTGAGATGTCATGTATGTCCTACAAAAAGGCCATAAAAGCAAAAGACATGTGCATAAGTGTAAGCAATGCATGTATATGGAACATGCTGTTGTCATGTATGAAGAGTGCCTTTGTTATGATAAAGATTATTTTTTGTACAGTACTATTGGTATTTTCATTGTAGTTCATATAGAAAATTTCTACTGTTATTTTTTAGACTTTGTACACCAAAAAATAGTCAATGTTGACTATTTTGATGTTTTTAAAAACACTCAATATTAAAAATTCAATATTTTAAAATATTTTTCCAGTTAAGTACTTATAGTTTAATATAATAATGCTCATAAAATTAAAACTAATAATCAGTAGAAGTATTCTAAAGAATAAGCACAGGTCTGACAGACCTATGTTTCTGTGCCTCTATGACAAAATTTGTGTTACGCTTCATGGGTTTTTAACAGCCTATCTTCCTCTCCTGGCCAGGAATTGGACATTGCTCCTCTTTAATCCTATATAAAAAAAATTTCCTCATAATTTTACAGCCATATCTTGCAGACTATCAAGAACTTAAGTAGGAACATGTCTTACTCTCTCTAGGTTCTCAGTATTTTATATGATTCCTAGACAAAACAGGTCCTCCATAATGGTTTGCTATGTAAATATATTATCAGGCTACACTGATGAAATTATTCTCATGTTATTCAACAAGGTTAATAAAACATTCGGTTGAGCTTTAAAATATTTCATTATTAATTTTAGTTTGGTAATCCTTTCAAAAGGATGAGCAATGAGAGCATTTTCATTCTATGGCTAATTAACCTGATGCAAGGGCAGCAACTTATACTTCAGTGGTTTGTGTTTTCAGGGCCAGTCTCTAAAACAATAGCTTGTGTGGGTTTTTAATAGTCACTAACATGCACTTTTCTACCTACTTTACATGAAATTAGGATGTGTATATTTAAAAATGGCTGTTTCATGACCCAAATGTTCAGAATTTTCTATATATCTTAGTGCAAAATTTACTATTTTTTTCTAATTGTTTCTGAGTTTGGAAATTCTTTTCATGAAAACTGCTAACCCAAACTATAAATTATGCAATTTATATAATTACATTGTAACAGAAATGGGTCTCCCAGCCAATATACGTCAGTTTCTTAGTTGCCCAGGTAGTAGTTCCTGTTGCAGTTCTGGTTGCTTGTTTCCTAGAAACAGCTGGTTATTATGATGCAGTGTGGGTCACTGTGATGCATACTGTGAGAACTAATCCACAATTGGCAAGCCATTCTGCCTCTGTACTTCCTGCTTGCTTAACCCATATAAGTTCTAGACAACCAAAGATCAGGGCCTGATATTTTTGGAGTGATCCCAATCAGTGCCCATTGATGTAAAAGAAATCTGCCTCCAAATCCTGGGTGTAGTTTTGGTGTTTATGATTGCCATTACATCTGGTGCATTGGCCAGGAACATCAGCTGTGCTGACCACTTTGGTTACTGGTCATAGCCACAGCAGACAGAGCAAAGACCTCTCCAGTTCCTACCAGGAAGGTGCACCCTCGAGTCTCCTCCAGGGTTTGCAGAAGGATTCTTGGCTCCCTGCTTGAATGGCTCACATCAAACCCCAAATGGAGGAGGATGTAATCTGTCACCTGCTTGACTGATTCCAGTAAGGTCCCCAGGGGCACCTCAGTTAGTCTGTCAGTCCTACTAGCTCAAGCAGAGGGGGAGTCTGATCAGCTCTCGTTAATCAAGACTGCCCTCAAGGGAGGGGCAGTTGGAATGTTTAACCTCTGAGTGCCTGTAAAATGAATCTGTGAGTGGAATGCACAACTTAAACGACAGGCTGCTCTGTCTCCATACTAAGACTGGGAAACAGTGGTCTCAGTGGCTGACTGGGCCCTCACCTGTAATATCATGGAGATTGATATACAGCATAATGGAAGCCTCACACTCTCCTTCGCCTAATCATTCCTAAGTCCCCGCAAGTGACAAGGCCAGCTGGGTATCTGAATGGTCTCTCTCTAAAGGGCATCCACCCTTTGTCTGTTGCCCAGTGGGGATTAGTGACCAGTGCAAGATCTCCATGCCATCACCTTACATTCTGCAGCTCCCAACTCATACACCCTTTTTGGACTGTTTACTAAATTGCCACAAAGGTTTGGGAACTCTCACACTATTTTCAGGGAAGCCTCAGCAAGATTTGACTCCAAGGCAAACTGTTTCTCTGTCCATTCCAGTTCTTTTAAGGTCCCCCAAGGGAAAAAAAATTGAGGCTTCAAAACTGCAAAATGTCTGTAGACTTCCAAACTGCTAAAATGTATCTCTCCTGCCTGTAAAGCCAGTTCAAGATCTCTGAGCTGCCAATGCTGCCGCAACTGCCCCCCTCATATGTTGCCGCAGTCTTCTGCCACCTACAGCCTGCCGGTACACCTGCCTGAATCTAATGAGTGCCTTCTGCCTTCAGCTGGCTCCTGTCAGCCATCTCCTCTTTGCTTTCAATGAAAAGACCCCAGTTCTGGACTCAAAGGTCAATCGATCTGGACTTACCCTCTCAGAGGTTCAAAAATTTGTTTACCCTTTTTAGAGAAGCCCTCACAGCTAACCTTACTAGTTTCGAAGCACAAAGTATCACTGCACTTCTGATTAATGACATCCAAGCTGCCTGTTGGAAAGGCACAAAAGCTCTGCTACTATATCTGGCACAAACTGTTAACAAGAAAAAAACCTCACAAATTTCTTGGAGCTGCTGGCTTCTATAGAATCTGTATTCTTGAGTTCACAAAAACAATGATGCTTACCTGGCAAATACTTGGATCCACTCACTAAGGGCTGCCTTCCCCCTTTACCTTCATGCTCTAATAGCTACTGTCATTCTGCTCAAGAAAGCTGATAGGCTCACCTCAGGCTGAAATCTGTCTGTCCAGGTGCTGCATGCTGTACTGGGCCTCCTGAATAATTGTGGAATAAACCCTCTGACAGATGCTGAGTACACCCTGTATACAGATGGAAATAGCTCTATTAGGGTCACGCTAGATACGCTGTGGTCACCTTGAACAAAGTTATTTTGGCCAAAATTCTACTGCTACTGCTTCCTGATGCTGTTTAGAGACCTGCCACCAACAATGCCAAACCTGCACTCCTAAGACCCTCTGGGCATCTAACTGACTAAATCATCAAGCCCAGCAAGAAAGACTTTACCCAGCACTCCCAAAAGATCAGAGACAGACCTGCTCCTACCACTTAATCTACAAGCTCAAGCCACAGTGCTGGTACCTGCAACCAGCTCAGGTTTCAGCATCTGTGCCACTGACCCTGACTTCATGCCAATGTAGTAGACTCTCCCCATTTAAAGATACACAGATTACACAGAAATAAAACATAACCCTACAGAAACAGCTTGCAACCAATTAAAAGACCATCATTCCTGTAGACGTTCCTGCATATACATATATAACCCAGATGCATATTAACTACCTCTACAAAGTTTCAGAAATCTAGGCTTAGATCTGCTGAAATTTTACCTGGGTCGGACAGCTTACTGTCAAAAGATGACACATTCAAAGCCCCACTCTGGTCACTCCGAATGCTGGCCAGTCCATGCACAGCTGAGGCCTGAGGATGCCATTCATGAGATTGCTCTATACCTCAATACATAACGCCCCCGTGATTTTTGTACCTTTTCGGGCTGCTTACCCCAGTCCTTCCTTTGCTTTAGCTCTATGGGTGATTGCCCCAAGGAAATAGAAAATAACCAGTAAGAAAATAACCTTACAAATGATAAAGATTTAAAAAATTTTTATTTTAAAGAGAAAAATAAAATTTCAAAACAAGATAATAGGAGAGTAACAATGGTTAATACATTGCATATTGTTATCCTTAAATTAGTTACTCAAGAATACAAGATATAGGCACTTAGCGGTCCAAACAATATTAGCACAAACCTTTCTTTTCAATTAACTAAGAGAAATTAGTAGTATAACAATCTTAACTATCTTGTGTGTGTATGTAAATATATTTTGCTTTTCCCTTCCTTCCTTCTTTTCCCCATCCCACTGAACAGCTTCTTCCCATTTTACAATATCTATTGTACATTTTGGGTCTTATTTACTCCTTTAGCTTTTCACACTAGGGAGACAATTCAATGTTTACACATGTGAGTCTGGTTTATTTCACTTATGAAATGATAAGGATTTCATGAGCATCCAGGGCACATTGGACACTTTCCTAGACCAGATTAACCCCTTCCCTCCCTTGTCAGAGCCAACTTAGGAAGAAATCCTACAATAAGGAAAACAAACCACAAACTCCTGGTGGGAATTTTCAGTCTTCAGGATCTTAGATGGGCCTCATCCTAGGATCACTGGCAACCTTAATGTTACTGCTTCTAGTTGGGCCTTGTCTCAGAGTATCACCATGTAATATGCATGTGATACTGGGGAAACTAAAAGAGGGGAGAAATATAACAGCAAATGGCCCCCCAGTCAGTTTACTTCAGTTTCTTATTGACCAGGTAACAGTACCTGTTCCAGTCCAGTTGCTCCTGTGTCCTAGAAATGGCTGGTCACTATGATACACACTGTATAAACAATCCCCAGTTGACAAGCCATTCTTCCTCTGTACTTCCTGCTTGGTTATCCCATACAAGCCTCAGACCACCAGAGGTCAGGGCCCAATATTTTGGAATGATCCCACTCAGTGTCCATCAACATAAAATAAATCGGCCTCCAGAATGTTCAAGACGTTTTTGTCTCACTCACACTTACTAGATCTTACTTTAAAATGTAACAGCATGGCTGAAATTCAATACTTGCACTCATTATCCAAACTCTTATTAATTTTGCCAAGTTTTAAGTTCACTTCTTCTTACCCCTTAGTTGACAATTTTTCCCTGCCCATAACATGACTAAATTAAATGTTATTATTTCTTTTGTAGTTTTATTATGGAAGATGAGCACAATGAACAAAAACATCAAGATTTTAAGTTTCCTGAAGGTAAGAAACATGCATATGTTCTTCTTAAAAAGTAGCCAATACTCACACAGAGGAAATAGTGCTTAATTAAGCACTAAGTTAAACAGTTATGTAATGTTTGCTATCACCTACTTGCTGCTTAATTGAAATGTACTTCAAATTATGGAGAACTCAGAACATATCTTTAATACATGTATAGAATCATAGACAGTGTCAAAAGCCTTCTAAAGAATCACCTCATATAGTCTCATTACTTAATAGTTCTTTAAAAGTAACTATTAGATAAAACACAAAGCACAATATTTATTATTCTTTTCTCCATTGTTAGCAATACATCTCTTTCACAGTCACAGCAGTTAATCTCTGCTATTCCCTGAATGATAATGAGAATATATTTTCACAGTAGCAATCTGTGACATTTCTATAAATCAATGTGCTGCAATGATACCTAAATAAAAGCTTACTTCACTATAATGATGCTTCCAGGCTTCCCTCAAATCAGGTGGTTACTTGCAGTTAATGACCTGTGACATACCACACAAGTAGTCCTAAAAAGACTTATTATCCATCGCATGTGCAACAATATTTGCTTTATGGATGGCTAAATGAAAGAAGACATTCAATGTAGCTGTAAAAGTGAAATCAAAAGAAAACTTACAAGTAACATGTTTTCTTTAAGTAAAAGGGCTGTGACCATTTTCCATTAATACTTAACCTTCTGCTGGAGCAATGCAACCACAGAACACTCAAATCCATAAAGCCCAAGAGCTGTTCTGAGTTAACGTTAATTAACTTCTTCCAATCAAAAGAGCAGTCACTTTCCAAAAATGTGAGATCATCAGCCTCTATGGTTGGCATGCAAGTCATACCTCTGAGATCAACAATTAAAAAAAAGGACATACCTTACACATAACTTGACAGTATGTCTCTTAATTAAATTTATGTATGCCTGCACAACACGAACTTGCCAAAAAGAGAACAATTATGCTGCATGAAATTTGCTAATCTCAAATATTTCACCTTTCACATTTGCCAGACTCATAGGCATTCACATATTTGCCATTTCTAATTTTATTTCATTTACCAGACTTAGGTTTTGTGCACCATATGTCCATCGTGGATTAACTATCCCCTTAGGTGCAATTAAGGAGTTTCCATTTGTTGTAAGAAGAGCTAAGTATGAAGAACACAGCCAGAAATAACATTTATGCCTCAACCCAAAACAGAAGCACATTCAAACTCAAGCAAAGGTTTATGTAGCATCTTTGTATTATTAGACACATGTCTACATAGCAAAATAAACGAGATAAAAATGCATCAAAACAGTACAACAGCTTTCATCATTTAAATTAGATATCAAAACTGTATCACTCCATCAATTGGATTTAAACAATTTTCCAAAACATGTATTTCTAAGCTGCAAAATATTTGGCTTCTGAACATAAATTCTAGCCAGTATTTTTGTTAGAAAAATATATACATTTAGCAAGAGCCCCTCTTACTACCTATTCTGAAGGGAGAACGAGAAAGACAGTAGCAACTACTAACATGTATAGCAGTCATTATATTACAGGCATGGTTCCAGACCTTCACAAGTATTTCTTTTTTAGGGGGAGGGGGGTACCAGGAATCAAACTCATGACCTCAGGCTTGACAGGCAAGCACTTATGCCACTGAGCTATACCCCTGGCACAAGTATTTAATTCTTAGAACCAATTCTGTATGTAATTCTACTGCCTTACATGGTAGGTACTATTATTAGCACCACTATATAGATGAGTAAATGGGAGCCCGTATCCAAACCTAAGTGGTCTTGATTAGGAGTCTTTGCCCTTAACAACTATTCATACTGTCTGCCTCTATACAATATATTGAAGTGGTAGAACATGCTATAAAATAAATGTCCTTAAGGAAAAATATAATTTCTCATCTTTCTAAACTTGATATTTGAGTGAAAATTAAGAGACTAAGAGTTTAGTTATCAAAAAGCTGTGTGCAATGGAGAATGCTATTTAATGTGATCATAGGTGGAATGAATGCATAAGCATCAAGTAAGGCGGTGGTAATTTTTACCCAACTTCATTAAGGTGTAAATGACAAGTGAAAATTGTACACATATGCTGTGTACAAAATGATGCTTGGTATATGTCTATGTACAAATGATACAATCAAGCTAACTAAGACCTACATTGTGGCACATACCAGGGCTTATATTTTTGTGGTGAGAATACTTAAAATCTCCTCTCTCAAGTAATATTCAAACACAGTACATCCTGACCATCTACAGAAGACTGGTCCCAGGACCTCTTGCAGATTCCAAAATCCAGACATGCTGCAGTGCCTATATAACAAGATGTAGTATTTCATATAACCCATTCATGTCTCTCATATATTAGTATCATCTCTAGACTACTTATAATACATAATACAGTGTAAATGCTATGTAAGTAGTTGTCACAAGCTGTTACTGAATAAAACCAGTATAAAATTCTCCACATGTTCATTACAGGTAAAATTTTTGATCCAAAATAGATTGAAATCAGAAATATATAACTTACAGACACAGATGGTCTGCTGTATGTTATTATTAACTACAACTGAACCATGATGTACAACAGCCTCCCAGAATGTATTCATCCTGTTTTACTGAAAGTTTGCAACATTTGATTAACATGTCTTCATCCCCTCCCACCATTATAGAATCTGATAATCAATATTGCACTGTCTTCTTCTACAAGTTCAATTTTTTTTTAGATTCTAAGTATAAGCAATATCATAAAGTATTTGTCTTTCTGTACCTGGTTTATTTACAATAATGTCTTCTAAATACAAAATTTATTCCTTTTCTCACTCTGAATGGCATTCCACTGTGTATATTTGTGCGTGTGTGTGTGTATGTGCACACATACATTTCCAAATTTGCTTCTCTTTATCTGCTGACAGACATAGGGATTGACTCATATCTTAGTTAATATCAATAATGTTGAAATGAACGTGGGAGTAAAACTGTTTCTTCAATACTGTATACTGACTTTATTTCCTTTAGATATCTACCCAAAAGTGGAGCTGCTGGATCATATTTTTAATTTTCTGAGGGAATTCCAAGCTATTTTCCATACAGTGGTACTAATTTATACCTACAAATATGTGCAAGAGTTTCCTTTCCTCCACCTCTGTGCCAACACTTACATTTTGCTTTTTCGATCATAATTATTAGGATGCCTATAACAGCCATCTTTTTGTGGTTTTAACTTGTACTTCTCTGATGATTAGTGATGTAAAGAATTTTTTCATATACCTGTTGACCATTTCATATACCTGTTGATCATTCATATACCTTTAGAAAAATGGCTATTCAGGTCCTTTGCCCATATCTTTTTAATCAAATTATTTATTTTCTTGTATTGAGTTTAGTTTCTTAAATATTTTGGAAATTAACTCCTTTTGAGATGTACAGTTTACAAATATTGGTACCAATCTATGGGGTAACTCTTCGCTGTTGACAGGTTCCCTTGTTGAGCAGAAGCTTTTCAGTTTGATGAAATTCCATTTGTCTATTTTTGCTTTAGTTGCTTGTGCTTTTGGGGTCATAGCCAAGAAACCATTTCCCAGATGAATACGAGGAAGTTCTGTCATATATGTTCTGCTTGTAGTTTTATAGTTTCTGTTATTATAAGTCTTTCATCCATTCTGAGTTGAATTTTGTAAACAGTGTAAGGTTTCATTCTCTAGCATATGGATATCCAGTTTTCCCAAGACCATTTATTAAAAGACAATGTCTTTTCCCCATTATATGTCAAATAAATAAAATTGTGAAAAAGAAGGTATTACAACTGATACAACAGAAATTCAAAAATTATTAGGGATCAGGATCAACTACATGTCAACAAATTGGGTAACTCAGAAGAAGTAGACAAATTTCTGTAAATATAAGCCCTAACAGGAGTAAATCATGAAGAAAAAGAAAATCTAAACAGAACAATAAGTAAGAAAATTTAATCAATAATTAGAACGTCCCAACAAAGACACACCAAAACCTAATGGCTTCACTAATGAGTACTGCAGGCCATTTAGGGAAGAATTAGTGTCAATTCTTCTTAAATTCTTCCAAAGCATTGCATAAGACAGGGTACTGCCAGATTCAATTCTCCGAGGACAGTATTACCCTGATACTAAATCCAAAGACACTACAAGGAAAGATAACCAGAGGTCAATAGCCCTGATTAACATACTTATAGATGCAAAACTCCACAACAAAATACAAGCAAAACCAAATTCAATAGCACATTAAAAAGTATCATAACCCATAATGTGGTGGAATTTATCCCCGGCATGTCCAACATATGCAAATCAATAAGTATGATATTCCACATTAACAGAAGGATTAAAATCCTATGATTATGTCAATACATACAGAAAGAGCAAATTAAACATCATTTCATGATAAAAACTCAACAAACTGGTATAAAATAAGTTGTCTTCAAAATAACAAAGGCTACATAGGATAAGGTGAGTGCTGACATCACAGTCAATGTGGAAAAGCTGAAGGCTTTTCTTCTAAGATCAGAAACAAGACAAAGACAATCTCACATTTATATTTATTAGAGTACTGGAGGTCACAGTCAGAAAAACTAGGCAAAAGAAACACAAGAAGGATCAAATGGGGAAAAGAAGTAAAATTGCCTCTGTTTATAAATGACATGATCTTGTGTATAAAGAACCTTAATGATTCTAGCAAAAAACACTAATTCATGAGCTCAATAAAATTACAAGATACAAAACCCAAGGACAAAAAACCAATAGAATGTACTGTACATACCAATAGCGAACTATTCAAAAAAGAAATCAAGGAAACAAAAAAATTTAATAACATCAAAAAATAAAATACTTAGGAATAAATTTACCAAGGAGGTAAAAGAAAAGTATAGTGAAAACTAAAATATTGATGAAATAAATTAAAGAAGACATAAATAAATGGAAGAATGTCATGTGTTCATGGATTGGGAGAATTCTATTGTTAAAATGTCTATACTAGCCAAAGTGATCTACAGATTCCATGCAGTCTCTATCAAAATTCCAATGGCATTTTCCACAGATTAGAAAAAAACCATAAAATGTGTATAGAACCACAGAAAAAACCCCACCAAATAACTAAAACCATCTTAAATAAAAAGAACACAAAGTTCATTTATGCTTTATATACAACTTTTGCACATAGCCTGAAGGTAATTCTATACCACATTTTTAATTATTTTCTGCATGAAATGAACCTTCACAGTGTGGAATTTTCCATTTGTGGTGTCATGTCAGCACTCAAAAGAGTTTTAGATTTTGGATCATTTCAGATTTTAGATTTTCTAGTTATATATATACTCAACTGTACTGGCATTTAAAAAAGACCAGCACAACAGAGTAAGAGAGCCTGTAAATTAATGCACACATTTAAGGTCAGTTGATCTTCAGTACTGTCTGCTAATACTGAACTCTTTTTAAGGATTAAAAAAAAAAACTTGGCCTGAGAGTTATGTAAAACCTAGAAAAAGAGGAGTACTGCTTTATTTTCACTCTATTATCTGAAAAGGTCTGTAGTTCCATCTTTTACAGAGAGAAAATTAAGTTTCTAATTGTCCACGTAATAACTACTTACTGAGCACTTTCTATGAGCCAAGGACTGAGCTCAGTACTGGACCAGCATCAGTGAACAGGCAGAATATCCCACCCCCATGGAGAACAATCACACAACACCTGTTGAACCCCAAAGAAAAACCACTGCAAAGTTTCAGAATAACCACAGGTTGTAAAAATCGTCAAGAATTATTTAAAACTAGTGATAAAACTATCTATCTCAGCCTGTTTCTATTTGTTCATTTACTTCAGAAAGTAGGAAAGACTAAGACTCCTCATTTCTGCCTTTTCAGTGAATGTGGATCAATGCAATAAACTGCAAAAGGAATAGAGATGACTCAAAATCCCATTTTAAAATGAAACAAGTTCAAAAGCTATTAAAAGGTCTGTACTTTATACCCCTAGGTATCCCCAGTCTCCTCTGCCTCCACCTGATTTCTCTAAGTTCCATCAGCATAAAGCATGCTGCAGTATCTCCCACCCTTAAAAGAAAGGATGCTTCTCTCCAGATTCTACTCCATCACCAGCTACTTTTTTCCTTTGTCATGCAAATTAACTTTTTTGAAAATTTTAAAAGTAAAAGAACAAAAACACTAACAAACATACACACAGTAGCACAAGAACAGTACAAAAACTGAACTACAGGTGGCAGGGGATCAACAATGGTGGTTGTATTACACGTTGGTAGCTTCAAAGTGTATACTCAGGACAATATAAATAGACATACAAGGTTGATCAAACGAATAATCACTGATTGTTTCCCACATCAATATGACATGAGACAACAATGCAACCATGTCAGCCATCCCGCACATACATACATACCTCCACAGCTATCCCCCTCTTCCTCCTCTCCTTCCCTTCATCCCGATTGCTCTCTACCCTTGAGCAGTCTCCCTTCATACCTCCCAATCTATATTCTCATCTCCAGGTTCCTACACTATTGTAATAGGGGACCTAAATACCCCTTTGATGCAAAGAGACGGGTCAACTGGACTAAAACTCAGCAAAGATATAACAGACCTGAACCAAATGTGTGAACAAAGGGACTTAGTAGATGTTTACAGAGTGTTCCACCCCACAACACCAGAATACACAATTTTCCCAGCTGCACATGAGACTTTCACCAGCTGCTTTTTACAGCAGCACCCCATGCATGTTGCTTCTGCTTGTCTGCGCTGCTTCTCTTCTCTCTTGCCCTGACTCTAGTCACCATTCATACCCACCCCGTCGATGAGTCTGCCTTCGAAGATCACCACCAGTAACCTCACAACGCTGAGTCTGATACCATTTTCAGTCCTCATCTGCTGATCGCTCACTCCCTTGTCTTTAGAGCACCTTTGCATTTGGCTGCCAGGACGCTTCAGTCTCCTTATTTTCCTCCTACTGCTGCCTGCCGCGTTTCAATCCCCTTGCTGATGCAAACCCTTAAAACATGGATGTAACTCAATGCTTACTTTCTGGACTGTGCATTGCTCAGGGTTCCCTTAGGTGGGACAACAACACTCAATGCTCACAATGTAAAGAGGACACATTTAACTCAGCTCACAGTTTCAGGGGTTGTGGTCCACCCTCAGTTGGCTTCAAGACTGCAGCAATGGCAGAAGGGTGTGGTCAAGCAAAGTGGGTTACTTCACAGCAGCCCACAGTAAGGCTCCAGGGAAAGAGCACGAGTGAGAGCTACACCCTCACAAGGCACCCCCTTGACCCAGCTCCTCCCTCTGCCCTGCACCTCCTGACAGCATGCTGAGCTGCGAACAGCAGTGGATTTACTTACTGTGGACTACAATGCCTCATCATCCAATTACCATCCCAGGAGTTCCGTAATCCAGTCAAACTGACAGCTAACATTAGAGCCTTTCTCTATTTACACTCTTCTGTGGTAAAGTCCACTCCACTCAGAGGTTTCAATACCACCCACACTATGATGAACATGATCTTTATGCATATCTAAGTTGTACTGATAAACTTTAATAAATATTATCCACAGGCTGTTGACTACAACTTTTATCTCTAGACCACACTTGCCCTGCATTCCAGACCCCTACATCCAATGCGCTTTCTAAAACCTCCACATAAAAAAACAAAAATAAAAGCTCCACATAACTGGAGAGCATCTCAAATTTAATATGTCCAAAACCAAACTTTTGATACTCCCCCAAACTTACGCTTCCACAGTCTTCCTCATCTCAGTAAATGAAACTTCAGTTTTCCAGATGTTTAAACCAAGAGTCCTGGCACAAAATCAACCTATGAGGAAACCCATCAGCCCCTTCTCATTATCTTTCCTATCTTCTCCCTGGTCCACACTACCACTGCTGCTCATCTGAATTATGTCAAATGTCTCTGAAATGTGGTCCACTTCCACTCTCAAACCATCTTAGTGTATCCTGAAAACAAGAGCTCCACAAATCCTTTTCAGATACAAATTAAATCACTTCAATGTTGCTTAAAACTCTCAGGGCCTTTCCATCTCAGAGTATGAATCCAAAGACCTTAAGTAGTTATAAAGTCTTCCTTGATCTGGCTTGTTCCTAGGTCCTTCTCTATTTACCGCTTTACTTCATCTCCTATACCACGTCTTTAAGTCTCCACTCCCTATATAACCACACACACACACACACACACACTGCTATACCTAACCATACAAGTGCACATGAACGCAGATGGGTTTCTTTGTGAACCCCACAGCAAAGAGAAACAAAATCCTACCTCAAGGTCTTTGCATCTACTGTTTCCCTCTGCTTGGCTATAACTCCCCTACGATTCCCTCTCCTTTACTTTGCTCTTGTGACATCTAAGGAGGTATTTTCCTATCTATCATATAAAAACTAAACACAATCCTCCAAACTTTTTTTCTCCCTTTCCTGTTTCATCTATCTCTATAGTAGTTCTTAGCATCTGACATATGTTTTACTTTATTGCCTTTCTTCTCCAATGGAACACAGTTAGATGAGGGCAAAGATTTCTGCTTGTTCATGTCTATACACCTAATACCTAGACTGGTATGTACTCAATCAGTATTTGTTGAATGAAGAATAGAGAAAAGGTAATTATAAAGCAAACAAACAAAGTATCTGTTAAACTGCTTTATTTATGCTGCAAAACTAGACATTCAGGCTGGGGATACAGCTCAGTAGTAGAATGCTTACCTACCATGCAAGACCCTCGGTTCAAGCCCCAATACTGAAAACAAAATGAAAACAAAACAGAAAAGGAAGGAAGGAAGGAAGGAAGGAAGGAAGGAAGGAAAGAAGCATTCATTTAGAATTTGAAAAAATTATGTTATATAAAATGAAAATCACTTAAAAGTTCAGAGATAATTTAAGATTTTTTAAATGCTACTTTTATAGCCCTCTAAAACACTCTAAAATTGGCCATATTTCTGAGGTATCTCTACCAAATAGTAAGATTTCAATAAATCTTAGCTAGATTTATTATTATCTACATATACATCATTATTATCTACATGTGAACACAGAAATGTGATTTTTAACAATCTAACAACAGAATAATAAACTGAGCCAGACACATCACTGCAAAGAACACAAGCTTCAACCTAACTTAAAATAACACTTTTCCTAAAACTATATGGCAACAAATATGTTCAATCCAGTTATCTTTCAACTAAATGTGGTTTGGCGCATCAAAGTTTAGAAGTGGAAGTGCTTAGGTATTATTACTCACTACAATCCCCTCCTTTCATGGACAAGGATGACCTACATGCTTAAACTGTCCAAGTCACACAGCTAGAGCAAATAATAACAGCAAGGGAAAAGCTGAAGTTTTCCCCTCCCTAGTCTAGTGTTCCTTTTATAGTCTCTACAAACACGAATTACAATAATTACAATATGCTCAAATTAATGAAAATTTCAAGTCCTCCCTTCACAAAATCTGTTTTTATAGCTATTTTCTTTTACTAGTAATTGTATATTTAATAAATTTAACAGGTCCTCTCTACTGTGATAAAGATGAATAGAAAAGATATAAACAGATTGTTATGAACACATTTACACAATTTCTCCAAAACCAAAGGAAATAAAACCACAAAAGCTGCAATACTTCTTAGATAATAGTACCATCCAAATGGTTAACTATGAAATAATGAAGTAACACCACTGCAACAACCATTAGGTAAAAGAGTTTTTGACTAATGGTATAATATAGCACTCATTTGATATTTTCTTTCCTAACAACTACCAGTCAAAAAGCCCATCTAAAAGCACATTTATGCATTTGACTAGGATGTGTCATGCAACCACTTACACCTGAAACACCATCAATGTGTCCTAAAAGTGCAGCAGAATATACACACTCTTATAAGAGAATAACTCTGTGAACATACTAAAATACTTTCTCATTCAGTATACAGAAATGCTGCCAGTATCTTCCAGTAAGTAAATAACCATAGGTCTCCGAAAAATTCATACGTCCAGAGAGTTAAAAAAGAAAAAACAAAAACAGAAGCCTATCTGAAGAAAAGCACACATGGGTCTGCTATTTAGGGCTTACTACTCTCTAAAACAAAAAAGAAGCTAAGTAACAGAAAAAATGAGAAAAGGTACAGAAATTAGAATGTATAAACAGAAGGATCTTTACAATTCTTCAAAAGAGTTGTTTATTCCTTATAATTTATAGCTCTCCTAAACTGGTAACAATGCCTTTTTCACACTGGTATAATACTGTAAGTGGTAAGTTTTAGAGTTGATATGAATCCTTCAAGATAAGAATCAAATTAAATTTTATCTATTTAATAGCTTCACATTTCCACTCTCTAGATAAAATAACTTTTGAAGACTCAGAAAAGTCACAGTATAAGCAAGCACTTCTATGTAAATTCCAATGAAGTTTTCAAATTTGACACATAGCCATTTCTTATATCCCTCCGTTACTGAGAAAAAAGAACAGTCTTTTAAAAGCCTTGTGATAATTTTATTGAGAGCACTAATAAAATTTTCAAGTGAAAATTTACTTGTTTTACCAGTACATTTCCACTAACTTTAGGAACATAACTTACAGGGTACATTAAAATGTAACCTTTAAACTTCTCAATGTAAAACATCACTTCCTGGACAGAGATAGTACTCCAAGAACAATCAATCACTGTTAAGAAGAATATACACTCCACATTGTTAATTAGTGTTGATGCACTCTTCTCTATGCCCTCATCTGTCATGAAGATTGTTTAAAAATCTGAGTTATTAGTCTTTATTTGGGAAAGGATCTGGTTAATATCTTTAAGAGTAGAAATCATTCATCCATCCCCTCTCTACTGGAGCATGATAATTCCTACCCCCAATACAAGTTACTGATAACCAGCACCCCACCACTAACTAAGAAGCTATAAATCAAGAAGAGGGCAGCTCCTATGCAACCCCAGTCAATTCTGTTTACAATCTATCCAATGGAGAATGTTAGCTAGTCAGGGAGGAAACTAGCTGATGGATCAGATAATACAAAGGCACAACAGATTAAAGATAGAAAATAACAAAATGAAATGCCAAAATGATATGTGGTTATAAAACATGGACTAAATTTAAAATTAATCTTAAAAAAATTAATATTCCTACATTTTCATTACATTTGATTATACCTTCACCTGAAACACTGAAGAAAAATTGAAACTACCTCCGTGTATGCCATGACTTTTTAAATTACAGATAAAAATAAAAGGCTGTAAATATAAAAGGGTAGGTTTCTAACATTATGTAAATGCCCATAACTAATTATTTTTTTTGAGACAGGGTCTGTGTGGTTCAGGCTACCCTTAGATTCACCATGTAGCCCATCCCGGTCTCAAATTTGCAGCAATCATCTTGCTTCAGCCTCCCAAGTGCTAGGATTACAGGCGTGTGCCACCAAACCTGACCTTATTACATAAAAGTCCAAAGTTAGAAAAAACAGCAATCTTTTATGGACTATTTGGCTTTTAAATATTTTTTAACCTAAAATCTTGACATAAAATCTATGGCATTTTATTTCAATCATGATCCAGCATAATCTATATTTCCTGAGAAACTCCCACAGACATTATTATGAGGGTGGGATTCAATGAACCAGTTAGCCTAAAGGTCACTTAATAGACTCCTTATACATATTTAATATACATTTTCTTCATTAAGAAAATGGTCTTCCCTGTATGAAACATTCTGGGCCATAAACACCTTTCATTTAAACAGTCTTCATAAAAATACTTTTATCTATTCATTCAGCATTCACTCAGACAAGATTCTAAGATGATAAAAGTTCTTAGCTTTCATAACGCCTAGATTTTAGTGGGGAAAGATAAATAAAAGTCAGTTATCAGATGGTGTCAGCCCGCTCAGGGGGCCCGAGGGAGATTTTCAGAGGTGAGGATCCAAGATTAAAGAACACACTTATGCAAGACATCAGCACCAACAGCAGGTAGCACAGAGCAGAGAGCCACAGCCAGAGCGCAAGAGAGCCACATGTCTTTATTGTATAATTCTTATACAGGTTGTTATCTCATATTTACATTCTTATACCGTGCCATAACCAACACATGCGTGTTTACCTGTGCTAAGTCATGGTTACAAAACTGTATCCCACTCTGCACCTGCACTAGACAACCAGGGTCACATCCTTAGATGCTCCTGAGCTTTGAAGCAGTCTGAATGGATCCCCACAGATGGCAATGAGACTATGCACATAACTGAAATGTACGGACCTTCCAAGAATGGCTGGCCAGCTCATTTAGAACAAATGGTCAAAGAAAGCAACTTGGGAGACTTCCGGGAAGATGGTGACCAGGTGAGCAGCAGAGGGAATCTCTCCCAGACACCAACCCTTTGCGCGCGGCTACCCGGTCCGTGAAGGCAAAATTCCAACTGATCGGGCTGCTCTCCGCGGCCTGAGCATTAAAAGGCCAGCTGACAAGCCGCGCGGCGAGAAGTGGGCGGATCTTGAAAGCTGGGCGCCCTAGGGATCGGTGCTGCGCTTGAGCCGCAGCTCGGTTCAAATCACGTACAGCCGAGACAGCGAGTGTGGAGGGAAGAACGGCTTCAGCTCCTGAACCCGACCGGCTCACAGGCGGCTGTAACCAGGATTTGTTGGAGGCAGCAGAGCAGAGGAAACTCAGAGAACGTGCTACTGGGAGAGACTGCGCCAAACTGAGCAGCGTTCCGGGATCCCGCTCAGAACCCCATCCCCGCAGCCGGTGCTGCGTGAACTGGAGCAACAGCGATCAGCGGGATTTCTGAGTCGGGAAAAAGCTCCATCCAGGGAGAAACATCTGAACGGCATTACTGTCTGCACGATCACAGGGTGAGTTAAGCGGGCGCTCTAACCGGTTTTTCCTGAATAGGGAAGAAGCTCAGCCCAGCGAGAGACATCAAAGCAGCTTTAAGGACTGCGGGATCTCCCGGGTGGGAAGAACTAGCTAGGCACCCCAACGGGATTTGTAAGGGGGGAAGGAGTTCCACCCAGGGAGGAACACCTAAGTGGCCTGTCTGCAAGAATCCTGGGGCGGCGAGCTGTTTATTCGCCCCGGCCAGGTCTTGGGGTAGGGAGTAGAAGGGGAAATCTCAGCAGACACCTTAAGGGACATTCTCCCAAAGAGAAGGAATCATTGGAGCAGCCTCTGCAGCAGACCTTTGCCTGCTGAACTACCTGTGGAATATATAGCTCCACATTTTGAATCTGATACCCAAAAATGGGAAAACAGAGGAACAAAACACAGTCTCAAAACACAACCCCACCCAGAACAAGTTTTCAATGTGAAGATACAGGGGAACCAGGAAGCCTCATAACTTCAAGTTATGAAACCATTGCATCCGAAATAAAACAACTCCAACAGGCCATGAAAGAGCTCAAAGCAGAAATAACCCACATGCCCGCAATGATTTCTCAGACAAAAAACGAGCTGAAAACAATGATGGAAGAAATGTTCCATTCACACAGACAAGAAATAGACAAAAGACTAGAAGAAAACAGGAAACAAATGGAAACGTTACAAGAGCAATTTAGGAATGAATTACCAATAATGAAACAGGTCCAAAGAGAATGCCAGCATCTGAAAACTAACGCTGAAAGCATGCAAAACCGTTTAAATGAAACCGAAGATAGAATTTCAGAACTTGAAGATAGCATGGCAGCTTATGAGCGTAAAAGGAAGAATCTCATGATATCATCAAAGACACAAGAAAAGTCAATGGAACAGCAGCAAGATGAGGCAAAACGTAACAATATTCGAATTATAGGAGTGTGTGAAACAGCAAGAGATCTCACAAACGATATAAAAGGAATATTTGATGAAATAATAGCAGAAAATTTCCCAAACAAGGTAAAAGATACTGAAGTTCAGTTAAGCGAGGCATATACAACGCCAATTATCCATAATCCAAAGAAAAACACACACAGGCATATAATAATCAAGATCCCAGATATCCAACAAAAGAACACAATATTAAAAGCTGCCAGAGAAATGAAACAGATCACCTATAAAGGAAAGCCCATCAGAATCACAGCAGATTTCTCAATGGAAACCATGAAATCAAGAAGAGCTTGGAGCGAGATACTACAGATTCTGAGACAAAACAACTTCCAACCCAGACTGATGTATCCTACCAAATTATCCCTCAAATTCAATGGAGAAATAAAATATTTCCACAACAAAGAACAACTGAAGAACTTCATGAGTGCCAAACCAGCATTGGAAAAAGCACTAAAAGATATTCTAGACAGAGAAAAAAGAGACCACAATCCCAAGAACAGCTATAGAAATAACTCCCTAAACAGAACAAATAATTAAACAGTCAGCAAAAGAA
>PVLD010019591.1:0-35998 GCA_004027595.1 Dinomys branickii
ACATGTGCAGGCAACGTATTGTATCACTGGTGTAAGAACCTGAGGGTGGGAATATAAACTAAGAGACATGAAGGAAATCTGTTCAAAAACAAAGAACAGATGGGACGAGGGAAAGGAGAAAAGAAAGAGACAAAAATGTATGTATGTATATATGAATATACATATATGCAGGAGGGCTAACATGGTTCTACTATTGTATCATATCACTTAATGCTAAGCATAATCAATGACGGGTTATTGGATCAATCTTGTATGTCTGTAGGTGTTATCCTGAACACACACTTCGAAGATATCAATATGCAAAGCAGCAACTACTGGTGTTTTTTTTTGTTTGTTTGTTTTGTTTGTTTGTTTGTTTTTGTCTTTGGTTTTTTGTTTTTCTGTTGTTGAGAGGATTGTCTGACCAATTTTGCATGTCTGTATCTGGGTTCATATATATACACTTCGAAGATATCAATGGGTAGAGCAACAACCACTGTTGAGTCCATGTCACCTTGTCTGTAGATCAGTTTTGATTGTACTATTTTTGATGCTAATTTGTGTCTGTTTGTTAATATGTTTTTGTGCTTTTATTTTTTTAAAAATAAAAAAATAAAAAAAAGAATTCTGTGTTCAGACTGAACTGTGTCACAAATATAAATACACACTGGATTTTAAAGACTTGGTATAAAAAAAGAATTTGAAGTATTTTAGTGATTTTATAGCAGTTACATGACAAAGTAATAATAGTGTCAGTGTATTGGATTAATTAAAATATATTTAAATTAATTTTATGTACAGTTTTAAAATTTTCCACATTTTACATGTGGCCCCACATATAATTTAAAGTTATGTCATTTATGTTTTACTTTAGTCAGTGAAAGCTCCTCTATATAAGTTTTCCCTCAATAGTAGCAGGAATAAAAATAATACTTTCTTCCCTTGTGGCAACACAAACAGGTAAAAGTGCACAGTTCGTAGCCAAGTGTCTAGTACACAGCTAGAAGTGCTTACAGAAGAGCTATTGGATTTGGACACTGTTTCTGTCTTTATTCTATCTCACAAGGCAGAATTTAAGATAATCTGTGGATTACTGAATTGATTCTCAAAGTATGTGAGGGAAAAGAAGGTCCCTGATGACACGCAGGGCCCAAGGGCACAGAGGTTGAAAATTTACCATCCGAATCCAAACTCCTCACTGATTCCTACTGTCTGACAAGTCACCCAGTTGCTCCGAAGCTCCCCACGCCCTTTGCAAGAGAAAAAAATGGCTTTTAACCTTCCCCTTCGTTCTCCTTCTCCTCCCAGAACCAGCTAGACCACAAAAGCCAACCGCCCCCCCATCTTGCTCCCTCCCTAAAAGGGCCAGACTGTGAAGGTCAACCCCGCTCCTATCTGGCTGGACAGGGACCAAGTGTCCTGCTGGTCAGCAACAATGTCTGTTCCAGCCCGTAAACACTCTCCCCAGATAAAGCCTTAAAAACCCTGCACTTTGCACAGCTCGCAGCTGTTCTGGTCCTCTGGGCATCCCTGCTTCTTGCTCCTCTGCTATAATAAAAGTCCTTCTTGTGTCAGACTGTCTGGTCTGGTTTGTGCGGGTCGCGGCAGCCTAGATCTGGGCAAGTGTCAGATCACGCTCTACCTTCTGACACAAGATTTAACTTCTACACCTATCAAACCTCTGAGTACTTATATGTAATTTTTCCAGTCCCTTTCTTCTTTCTTTTCTTTATTTCTTTCTCTCTCTCTTTCTATCTATCTATCTTTGTTCTTTGTCTTATTGAGACAGGGTCTTGCTTTGAAGTTTAGGCTGGCCTTGAGCTCTATTCACAGCACAGGCTGGTCTTGAACTCACAACAACCCTACTGCCTCAGCCACCATGCCCAGTGAATTCTTAAATTTTTTAATAGTTTTAACTCCATAATAAAAATCTACTTTCAACAGAAGACAATGAAGTAATTTTAAAATTGCAAATAAGATATACTCTATAAATTTATAATTTCTGTTATATCTACTAAATTTAAAATGTAGCTCACTTGATTTTATACTTTTCTTTATTATGGTTATTGTTTTTAAATTTTAAAAGTTTCTTTTGAGGTTTTGTGTATTCTTTCTCTGTTTCCTATAGTTCCTTTTCTTTTCTTTTCTTTTTTTGTCTTTTTGAGACAGGGTTTCACTACACAGTTTAGGCTGTCCTCAAACTTGCGATGATCCTCCTGCCTTATCCCCCCAAATGCTGGGATTGCAGGTGTGCGCCACCACACCTAGCTATAGTTTCTACATTTTCCTAAATTGGAAAGCTGAAAAAATGCAACATTCCTTTAATAAACGATGGAAAAAAAGAAGAAACTGAAAGTTAAGTTTCAGAAGACTCGCAATCAGTGGATAACACCTGAGAGAAACCCACATCCATGTTCTCTAAATAATCTACTTGTGTGATTAATCTATTCAGTAAGTAGCCAACGCTCTTTTAAATATGCTAACCTTGAATTTATTTATTCATATTCTGTGAGACACAAATTATTTCTTTTTAGCAGTTTTACTAAAGTAAATTTTAAAGTAATTTAAACTTGCGAACTTCTCTTAGCTTCGTAAAGACAATAAAACAGCAAAAATAGCTAAAACTGAGTTCTTACTGTCAGACACTACCACAGGTCCTTTGCTTGTATTCTTAAAATAACATTATGAGATGGTACAGTAAGCAGTGCCCCCTTATGGTGTGCACATTCTGGTTCTCAGAATCTGGGAATGTGTTGTTTATAGTACAAAGACGAACTAAGGCTATAGGAGGAATTAAGGCTGCTAACCTGGAGCTGGAGAGAGAACCTGGATTAGCCAGGGGCCCTCAGCACGACTACAAGTGCCCTGGTAAGTGAAAGAAGGAAGGAAGAAATAGAGTCAGAGGTCAGAGTCATTAGAACATACCATGTGGCTGGTTTTGAAGCTGGACCAGAGCCACAAACCAAGGAATGCGAGCAGCCTCTAGAAGCTGGGAAACACAAGGAAACAGATTCTTCCCTAGAGCCTCCAGGAAGAGATGCAGCTCGGCCAGTTTTAGCCCAATGACATTCGTTTCAGGTTTCAGCTCTAGAAATGTAAGATAATAAACGTGTGGATTGTTTTTACAACTGTAAGATCATACCTGTGTTGTTTAAAATTACTTTGTGGTAATTTGTTACAGCCACCACAGGAAACTAATATGGTTAATCTCGTTTTACAGACAGGAGAGCCACAACACAAAGAATTTAAATAACGGACCTAGAGATCACACATCCAGCAAGAGCTTCAGCAAGGAATTCAGAACCATGAATGCTGGCCTTTAAGACCCAGCAACATAGTGAAAGGACAGGCACAGGACATGCTCTCTTGGCTTTCTTAGTAGAGTAAAAACTGTGCAGGGCTTAGTTCTATTGGTACTTCCTCAGGGAGCCCTTGTTCTGACTGCACTGACGAAGTTGGATGTTCAAAGGGTGTGGTTTAAAGTAGGATGCAATTCTCACTGATGTACTTGTCATGATTACAATTTTACATTTGTTTCAGTTCTGTAACAGCCACCAAACTAAGCTTTGTGGGAGAGAGCAGGGCAGATGTTGTCTATTGTCTTCTGTGTCTATTAAATGCATGGCACAACTATTTATTGAATTTGTTATGTCTAGACAATCTGTGACAAATTCACCAATGCATATTGCATGTGTTGAACATGGTCTTTAAAAGTAAGCTACATTCCAGCAGAATGAAGTAGTTACTGGGAAATGAACTGTGACAAAATACCTGCAATAACCAGACATTGTAAACCCAGCACTCTGATATATATCAGCTATTTGAAGGCGGAAAATTTTAGTTTGGCTCACAGTTTTGGTGGTTTCGGTCCATGGCTGGTCAGCTAATGGAGTTTTGAGTTGGCTTATGGATTTTTGAGCCTATGCAGCATGGTACTTGCTGGTGGACTGTATAGTGAAAGATTTGCTCACACCACAGCAGCCAGAAGCAAGAGGAGCACAAAAGGGGTTGATGTCCCAATATCCCCTGCAAGGGCATATCCCACTGACCTTTGTTCTCGCTAGGCCCTACATCTTCAAGGGTTTACTGCCTCACCATAGCGCCATACACTGGGACCACATCTTTGACATATGCACATCTATAGGACATTTCACATCCAAACGACAGCATGAATTTCAAAAGTCCTAAGCTTTCGCCCTACTCATCTAAGCAAATCAGCTCAGTGAAAATAAAATCTTCAAGAGTGACATGACTTTCTAGAAAATAATTTGTTGAAGCATGACAGGAATGCTGCATTCACCTTTGATTTGCCAAAAGATGTTTCTTCAATTATATCTCTCAGTTTTCACAAGATATTATATGGCATTTAGGGATGAGCCTAAATCTTGCCTTCTAGATAGAAAAGAAACAAACGAAAACAAGCTTGTTGTATTTTTTTTCTGTATTTCCTTGTTTCAAAAATTGAGAGATTTTAAAACCAGCTATTTGAGTTTATAGCCTTTTCAGACAATATAACTATGTATTTTTACATGAGAATATAATTGTTCTGGGGCTGAGGATATAGCTCAGTGGAATAAGCACCTACCTAGCAAGCGCAGGGTCCTGAGTTCAATCCCCAGTACCTCCAAAGAAAAAAAAACAAAACCAAACCAGAACTTTTGGGCTGGGGATATAGCTCAGTGGAATAAGCGCCTGCCTAGCAAGCTCAGGGTCCTGAGTTCAATCCCCAGTACCGCCAAAGAAAAAAAAAAGAGAGAGAGAATATAATTGTTTTAACTTTCACACTATGCCTTCCCCTAAAACACATGTCTGTATCTACATCTGCATCTGTATCTGTATCTGTATTTGTATTTGTAAATATCCTATATGTATCTGTATGTATCTATTTGTATCTATATGTTGTTGAATATTGTTAGTGTTTTTGGTATAAGTTTCTATGTATCACTCTCCAAAATATATACCTAATTTACTACTTTTTAAACACCATTTATTGGTTTTAAATTTTAACACTTTTTCTGTTTTCCTTATGACATGACATGTAAATCTGGTATGAGCTGGAAAAAAATGAAGATGCAAAATTATTTGAGTGAAGTGATACCAGATGTCATTTGAATTTTGTAACCCTTTGCTTTAAAGACTTGTGTTGCTTATTAGTAAGCCTCCTATCACATTCAATTAATTCCTCTACCCATGGAGAAGGCACACAGTTCATTTGTCCATTTTCAGTGAGTTTGGGATTCAGTTGAAAGTTAGTTCACATGAATAAAAAATAACCTCTCAAAGCATCTCTGAGTATTTAAATTCCATGTTATATTCATCTGGGCTGACCATGTAAACTTGCTGTCCAGTACATGGGCTTCCTGTCCTAGGGGGATCTTAGGTGAGTATATTAAAGATTCATCTTCAGTATGATGAAATAAAACATTATCCCAGGATTAGAGAGTTTGTAAATTGTTTTTGTCTCATTCATTCATTTAAAAAGATGAAACTGGGAAAGACATGTTAAAATCCCTTTGGTATAGTTTTATCAGGGTAATTTATTATAGGGATTAGAAGAGAGATTATTTTATTTCTTTTGAAGTAATTTTCATAATGAATCCCTCTGTGGTCCTAATATTATTTATTGGTTACATGTAAACAAGTGTATGTTCCATAGATATGGAATTATGATTTTGGTAAATAACCATTTCCTGCATTTCCTTTCTTACAGCTGGTTTTCACAACATTTGAATGGGAAGAGGATGAGGGTTGTTGTGCCTTCAAGAGTGGATCCAAATGAGGAACTTGCTGAAGGTCAAAAAGTTTGCCCAAGCAGAAGCTTGCTAATGCCCATGGTGGCCTCTGGTTTTGGTCACACTCACTGTTCCACACTTTTGGGGTGGAGGTGGAACAGACAATGGTACAACTCCAGTATAAATGGCTCCCCCATGGATGTGTGAGTTACCACCAGATAATGAACTTTTCCTGGTCCAGTGGACTACAGAAGATGTCAGATTGTTGGTCAGTCTATTACCTGAGATACTCCATTGCCAAATAATACTAATCACCTTATGATGTGCTCCTATGCAAGTGAGAGTTATGGTGCTTCCAACAGGCAGTACAGATAATCATCCTCACTTAGCAAACTGAGAGAGTTGAACCAGCATGATAAAATCATCTGGATTTTTAAAGTGACAGACTTGAGACTCTGACACTAGTTGTTCTGGTTCCAAATTTATACATCAGTATTCAATCAATTTATACATCAGTTCTCAGACCTGCAGGTAAAGAACAGGCACCTGGGAGAAAAATTGAATCTATTGGATCTATTTAGGGATGAGAGCAAAAATACATTGTAGAGGTTAAAGGTTAAAAAGAATTACTTTTTGGTTAAGACCACATCATTCCCATACAGGGTCAACAGACTTTTCTGTAAAAGGTCAGACTGCAAATATTTCCAGGTTGGTGAGCGATACACGGTCTCTGTATATTTATACACCCTCTTCCTCCTCCTCTTCATCTCCCTGACCCCCCACCTCTCCATTCCATTCCCCCCCTTCTCTTTCTCCTCTATCACTCTGGCATACTTTGGTGTTTTGTATTGCTTTGTATCACTTTGAAATTGTGAAAACTCATTCCTATTCCAAGGGTCGTAAGGCTGCAGGTAGAATCTGACCCCTAATGATGTCATTTATAAGACCACTAGACCAAGCAAATTCTAGAGCAACAAAAGTTCTCTGTAATGCAAGCCTTGAGGGAGTACCCGGAATGTTCTTGCTCTGGAAGGTTTATCATAAACGTGCACATCTTTAGCTCATAGAAATTTCACTCTCTGGACTCACTACAAATGGCTATTGCTGTTTTCCTCCGTCTTTGACCGATGAGAGTTCAAGCAATGTTTGGTGATAGACTGTATGCTTGGCACTTTCAAATTAGATCCCTTAGAATGCTGAAGGGTTATTTTCTTCCCCTTTGGAGTTGAGACTTGTGAACCTGTCACGGGGGGGGGGGGGGGGGACCCTTGGCCCAGGGGGGGGGCGCAGCCTGCCTTTCCTTCCCCCTTTTTTTTTTTTTTTTTTTTTTTTTTTTTTTTTTTTTTTTTTTTTTTTGCGGTACTGGGGATCGAACTCAGGACCCTGTGCTTGCTAGGCAAGCGCTTATTCCACTGAGCTATATCCCCAGCCCTTCATTCTCCTCTTGTGGCACCACAGCTCTCAAAAATGTCAATGGATAAGACTGCGTTTTTTCCCCAGGGAGGAGAAAAGTCTTAAAAGAAAGCATATTCTGGGGTTGATGATAAGTAAATGACCTAAGAAATTATAAATATTAATCAGAAAGTGGACCTATGTGAATTAAACTAGACAATGCCTGAGAACTTTTAACAAAATATGCTATAATGTAAGACAAATTATCAAAAGATTTCTGTGAGTTCACTCTTTGGCATGAGAAACACATTAAAGCTTTGAAGGAATTCCTTCCCTTTTCCCAGTTCACTTTCACTGCATTTCCATGGACCGTTTTAATAGTCTGAGATACTAGGACTCACGTGGCCCTTACAAATGCCAAAGGTTTCCAATAGTTAATGTTGTGTTTACCGTTTTTTTCACTGTGAACCACACAGCCAGACTACAGCATTGCCAGACCGGTGATTATCTCCAAAGACTTGCACCCCAGAGATGAGAGAGTCTGCGGCATAATTTCTTTAGCTAAGTCTCAAGTATCTAGACTTTCTGAAGGGCAACAGCATTCAAAGCCTTGGTCTATCTTGTCAGATTTCTGTCTGCTTAGCTCACTGCTGGACATTTCAATTAAAAGATATGAGACCAGATTTCTCCACCAACCTTTTCATGTGAGTGTTGATTACTGAAAATGTCTAATAATCAACAGATATTTATTCAACTTCTAGTCTGTAAAGCACATTTGAGCTGGGCACTGCTAAAGCAAAAACAGACTTAGCTCCTGCCTATTTTCCACGATCAGATGTAAGGAAAATAATATGGTAGAATAAACAAGTAATTGCTGGGCTTGGTGATACATGCCTGTACTCACCACTTGGGAGGCTGAGACAGGAGGACTGCTGACTGCCTGAAGTATGTAGTGAGACCCTGTCTCAAAAAACCATAAATAAATAGATAAATAAATAAATAAACCTTCAGTTAAATAACTCAAGATATGTTAGGAGGCACTGCATGATTAACCATCACATGGGTTTACACACTATAAATATTAACGGGCATTGAAGAGAGAGATTGTTGATTCATTCATGAATCATTTATCGGTATTTGCGTTAAGCTAGGCTTTTGGCTTCCTTATATATTTCCTTGAGATTCCAGGCTCCTATTTCCATGTGTAGACTTTAAAAGGTATTTAATACTCAACCTCCTTGTACTGAACTTGGATTCCTTCTCTCCAAGGTTCCTGTACTTGTTCTTTTCCCTGTCTGAAGGGAAACTTGGTCTGCTGGACAGTCAGAGCAAGAACAACACAGGCAACCTCCAGTCCTTACTTTTTCTCATACTTTATGTTCAACTCACACGCAAAGCCTCCTGCTTGAAATATAGCCAGAATCCAATCACTGCTCACAACTTTGAGAAACACTCTATAGTTGTTTTGCTGGCATCTCTGCAACAGATTCAATGGTCTACCTGCCCTCCCTAAAGTTTTCTAGCCATGGGCCCTGTTACTTCCCTGCTCAAGGCCCTTGACAGTCAGGAGTGCACGGGTAAGGCAGCACAGCCTATTCACCAAGCACCAGTAGGCCCTGGGCATGCATTAATTTACTGAGTTCCTACAGTAATTTTACCCAGGTGGTATTGCTCCTCTCTGTGTTTTATCAATGAAGAAATGGAGGCACAAGAAGGGCGATTCATTTATCAGAGGGACAGAGTCCGTGAGTAGGGGAGAGACTTCACACTCAGACACGCTGGCTCCACAGTGCAGGCTCTAACTCAGTGCCTGCTCTCCCCAGGCCACCTTCTTCACTCTTGGCCCACATCCACCTCTCCTCCACAGCCTCTGGACCCTGCCGTGACCTGTCCTCTTTGCTTCCCTTTCTGCTGCTGCTGCTTCTGGGGAAGGCACGTCTCCATGGCATGTGGCACAGCAGACCCACTCATCTCCATCTGTCCTCAAATGTCACTTTTTCAGATAGGAGGACCCTGACCACCCTACTGAACATCTTAACCAATACAGCCAGGTATTGTTCTAATCCTTTCTCACATACTTCACTACACCCACATAATAGTTGTTGTAATTACTCTCCCCATTCTACAGATGATAAAAAGAGACCTGGAGATGTTAAAAATCACATTCAAAGACACACAGCAGATAAGTGATAAAACCATGATTCCAACTTCAATCCTGTGAGTCCAGAGTCTGTGACCTTGCCAGAAACAAAAACAAAACTGTCAGTGTCTAAAATTGGGTGCCCAGGAGGAAATAGGTAGGTAAGGAAGCAGAATCAAAATGTGTTCAGTAAGAAGATGATCAGCAAACACAGACACACGAGGTTAGAGAAGGGAGGAGGACAGCCTAGGTTATCACCTTCCTGCCACCCCATGTGCTCCTCCATCAGAGCCACCTGGAGATGCTCACCCAGAGTGCGGATTCCCAGGCTCCGCCCAGGATCTCATAGAGAATCATTCCCGCCAGGTGCTCAGAATCTGAACGAGCTGCATCAATAGGAACTTTTAGGTGATTTTGAAACACCCTAAAAATTTCTAAGCACTGTGTTGGAAGATAAGAAATATTCTATTGATTTAAATTTGTGCACTAAACATTACCATCCTAGTAAAGTGCTTCCATGACTACAGACTTGCAAAACTCCTTTCACCTTAAACCCAAGCAATTTAAACAAGAGATCTTTGATGGTTTTCTTCCTTGGTGGATTTCAAGTATTTAGAACTGTGCTTGGCACACAGTGAGCCTGCAGTAAATAATAGTTAGATGTGTGACCTGTGCAGTGTCCCAGAGGGAATTTCTGAGATGCATGATGATTTTGTAAGAGTGTTTTACTCTGTGTAGGGCAAGATATTTTTTGATGAAAATCAGTTTATTAGTTTTAATGATTAGTATTTTCTTTGAGTAGGAGCGGAAGAGAAAGTACACTGGCTTTTGGAATCATTGATCCATGTGTAGTTTATGGTGCTTGCATTTAGCAGCTATGTGAAGTTAACATGATGTTCAACCCCTATGAACCTTTCTTCATCAGGAAATTCATTAAAATTTTTGCAAAACTCTCTGGTTGACATAAGAATGTACATATTTACAGGGTACCATGTGATCTCCCAGTACATGTATGCATGGTGTAATGTTCATATCAGGATAAGCATGTCTATTTCCTCAAACACATCATTTCCTTGTGATTAAAAATTCTTCTAGCTTTTTAGAAATGTACAGTACAGTATCACTATACCATATTCTTTATGACGCCAATTAGTGTCAAAAGAACTGTACAAATTGAGGGTCCTTGAAAAATCACTAGTAGATGAATTAAAAATCTTTATTCTGAAATACATTTGCCTTCTTTGTAGCTAAAAAATTTCTTGCCCTCTGTGTAAAATTAGAAAAACATGATTACTTTATTATGTAAAGTGGCATGAACCATACACATAGTTATAGTAGGTTAATGTTATTATCAAGAGTTATAAACAAAGATCTCTGTGGCCTTTGAACTACCTCACATCTTTTTACAACTTAATTTGTGAAAACTTATAGGAGCAATGAATGTGACACTGTTCTTACCTAGTGTTCCTACTTAGAGATAATCATTGTCCCAAATTCAAGAGCAACATGGCTTTTTAAAAATAAAATACTGCTTTGTTGAAGTTGGCATGGAATGTTTAGCTTGATAATCTATCACTTAAAAGTGCAGCCTAAGCCCAGTGACTCTCACTGGAAAACAGCATTCATAGGTACTTTTCATTCATTCTTTGCTACATGCTTGATAGATGAAGCTTGAAATAGAGACAAAAACGTCAATTGTGCTGAAATCACTCTCAGTTCAGTTTCTCCCCAAGGTTAGAAACTTTAACACATCACCTATATCCCAACAGGGGACTTCAGTGACTAAGCAGATCAATTCCCAACCTAAAGCAAGGAGATATTCTACTTCTTTTCTCCTCCCGATCAAACAGTTGCACAAAGAAGAACCACGAATGTTATAGTGAAGGCACAGGTCTCCCAAAAAAGTCATCTAGCAAGTGACAAGGAACAGCTTGCCAATAAAACACCATGCAAAACTCCACAAAACTCTCAATATTTGATGTTGACTTTATACCTAAGTGAGGCATTTTAAAACAACAGTTCTGAGGCAATGTTAGAAGTAAAAGCCCCAGATATCTTGATGTTAGAAATCTACCAACACCTAGAAAACTTGAAGTAGGAATAGCCATTTGAACTTTTTCCTTTTTCAAATTAGAGTTATAATATAAAATTTTCTTGAGCTCCGAAATGTTACTTTTCTCTGCAGAAAAGTAAACAAGACAGAAAATTCTAGGCAGAAGAAATATTCTGATAAACCAATAGGCTGCACACTTTCCTGACAGATGTAGGAGAAAGAAAATAAGCTCTTTGAATGGTAGAAATTGTTCTGAGAGTTCTGTGTTGTTTTCCCCCCAAACACAACAAAGTAGAAAACTATGACGCATGTATCTTGAAAAGCTGAAGACTCCCTACCCCCCCTAAAAAAACCTCTCTAAATTGCATAATAACAGTTTAATCAAGGAAGGCTGCTTTGCCAGGGGTACAGTACCATTATGATGAGGGTTCTGGGTCTGCTCATTTCATCGTCACTTTCCAGAGGCACAGTTTCGTGGGATGGTTCCTCCCGCCGTCGTCTACAAATGTGTGGACAGCTCCTCTGGACCACAGAGCGAAAAGCTTGCAGCAGAACAACGCTGGCAGCGCAGCCCATCGCTGCATCCTGGAGCCTACAGAATAACTTCTATGTTGATGCTATGTTCGAAAAACAGTGGCTCCTTGTCCCTGAGCACAGCCTACACTGCAGCTGCAGCCTGCAAACCCTCCAATCACTTCCTTGAGCTCTGATCATCTGATCACGGCCAAATAGCTTGGATGCAGAGATGGGAAAGATTTGATCCACGGAAACTGAACACACTTAAGAATATCAGAGCATTCTGCCCAGAGAGTATTTCTCAATTCTTTTTGAGAGGATGTTTTCTGTTGCTTACAATGACACATTTGGATTCCTGCTTTACAGATTTCGAGAAATGTATCTTTTCCACTCAGACACAGATGTAGTAAATCACTATTTTTCAGATTAAACGACTGACAATCTGATTCTATGCTGACATTTTTTCCAAAGCAAGTCAGCATCGTATAAAGAGTGAAAATCATTGTGTTCTTTAAAATGCAAATATTTTCCAAAGGAAATTTTGGTAGATACTTTGTTAAGTAAGTGGCTGGGATTTTACTTTTCATAGTTCATAAGTTCCAGAAATTAAACAGGCTCATGCAAAATGCAGATTAACTTCAATCAAAGTGATTTATCCAAAGTATGCACACGTTAACCAAACCCTTGTGAGAGGCCCCAGTGTTCCCCTGAGACTTCTTTTCAATAGCACGGTTGTTCTGTTCCCACACATAGAGTTCTGCAGCCTAATACATTTTTATATTTACATAGGCAGCCAGCGGCGCTGAAAATATCTCTATCACTAGGGTCACTCAGTGCAGTCTGCCAAGCTGACCTCTCAGAAAAAGCAGCTGCAAAGCATTTTAACATCCTGTCAATGAAAGCTCAAGGCTTCGTTAAGGACTATGAGGTCTTTGGTAGTTAAGAGTCTAGCATTCCCTGACTTCTGCAAAGACTAGTAACTTAAGAGGAACAAGAGAGGGATGATTAGAAGTCACGTGACCCGTCTGGATTGGCCTCAAGATCTAATGGTATACTGAAAGAGAATAGGACAGCAGGGGATACTTGCACTAAAAATATCTCATGGAAAATGGATTTTGCTTACATGTGGGGAAAGCATGAAATCCCCAGTAGGATTTTCAATGTTGGGATCTTTCTGCCAAGCTAATTCTTCAGGGTAACTCTCGGAGATTTTAAAAGGAAAAAGGTTGTCCTTGGTCTCTGGGATCCCCAGAATGTCGGGTGCTGCAGGAAGTTCTGGGCAGACTGTTTTCCTGTAAAGTGTGGCCACCTCAGCCACAGGAAAGTCACTTTCACAGAAGCATCTCACACGATGCTCAATTAGGCACTAATTGCTCAGCAATTTGTCACAGCACAGTGTCGCTTTAACTGGCACGTTTGCCAAAGAAGTAAAACGTGTTCTTTTTGCTCCTTTCTTTCAAGAGGTACTGGCTGCCAGCAGTTTTTCATCTCTCTCTGTTTTGAGCAAACATATTTTAGTGCTGCTGGAAAAAGAAGAAAAAAATGCTAATGTTGCTGGCAAGTCCCTAACTTCCTCCGGACCTTTTGTCAGAGTGCCCGGGGTGCTAATCTAAACCATTTTTACTCCAAACAACTGGGACATTTACTCAAGAGAGGCTACAATTTAGCCTGTCTGGTTTATGTGTATTGAATATCTATATATAATGGTATCCACCAGAGACAAAGTACAGAGTGGGCTTTGGTGTTTATGCCTGTGTCTTTTCAAACAGAAAGGTTGCTCCAAGGCTCTCTGATTGTCCACGTCCACCCCACCCACTCCCACCCACACCACGTATCACTCGCCAGTAGCCTCCATAGATTCTGATCATCTGCACAGGAGCACATGGGTCCAATGCACCAAGGAGTTGGTAGGAAAAGCTCAACTACACCTCTAGCTCCAGAAGGAAATGGGGTGCGGGGAGAAGGACAGCACTCAGCTACACGCCGTGGGCCTGGCAGACGGGAGGCACTTCGCATCCCAAACTCCCTTCTAGCCACCTTTCTAAATCTGGCCAGCCCTCTGGGGTGGCATTTGGAGCTAGACGTTTGGGCGGATGTCAATGTCTTTAGGGAAACAAATGAGATGCTTTCTAGCCATTAGAGGCCTGTTCTCATTGATCCTTCTTTGCCTCCAAGGACCTCATCCCTGTTGTTGATGGGCTATGAGGGGACTCTTCTCTCCCCGCCTCTCTCTCGCTTCTCTTTTTCTCTCTCCTCCTCTCTCCCTCTTTCCCTTTCCCTCTGTCCATCTCCTCTCCTTAGTCTCTGTCATCAAATTAAGGGAAAATCCTGGAATTACTTTCTTTGGAATTCAATACATACCACAGTTATTCAAGAAATGAAAAGGAGAAAAAGCAGGACATGAAAGTGTATCATATTCTCCAACTTTAATCTTATGAAAAATTTCAAACGTGCATCAAGGGTGCAAAAAAGGATTTGGGTGCTAATCCCTAAGATCTCATAGCGAATTAAAGTGGGGGTGGGGAAGATAGCATTCTCATATTTGGTATATGCAATGATACATGGAAAATATTTGAAAATGGGGTGTTAAATTCTTCAGCAGAAGCCCATTGTTTTTGTTTGAACTGTTAATAGAATGAGCCATTAATTAGGTCTCTACCCATGAATTGTGCGTGGCCTAACCAACAGATAACTTTTGGAGACTTTCCTTTTTTGTCTGCCTCCTTCCCCTAGCTGGGTCTTATTTCACTATTCAATACAACATTGATTAAATGGTAAGATTTTTAAAATATTGTCCTAGATGTAGAAATAATGTCACTAACAGTATATAACGCTAAATTTTTCAAGGAAGTACGGGAAACTAGATTTTATTCTCGATTGTTAAACATATGTGATATTATTTCATATATCTATCACCATTTATCTATCTATCTCTCCACTCAGCACTTGTGAAATCCTAAATTCACACACAGGGAAAACCTCTCATGTTTCAGGGTAGAGATGGTTTGTTCACGATATTACAGTAGGTCCAGTGAACACAGGAAATGGAAGAAGGCTGTAGGGAGATGCTGTTGGCAAGTCAGTATACCAGGGAAAAAGATGAGTTCGAAGCTTCAGCAAAGAAAGGGAGAACAAAGAGCAGAAAAAAAAAATAATGAAGCAACAATTGTTATGAATCTGCAAAGTAGTCTCCAATGCTAGCAAGGCTGTTTCAGTGCACTCCCCAGGTTGTACACTGGTCATCTCTCTCCAAGAAATCCGAAGAAATGAGTGTAGGTTTAGAAAACTTGTAAAAATTTTCTGATGTAAGAATTACTTAACTCTAGATACACATATTTCCGCCACTGAGATAGGCACGTGCAAAGGTTGTTTTTTTTTTTTTTTTTTTTTTACCATGGGCAAGGAAGTACATGTGTGCTTTAAATAAATAATGCCCGTTGAAAGTTTGTTGAATTGTGTAAGAGCTGTAGATTTAAATCTGTGTATCTAATCTATCTTTGAGATATAGCTCAGTCTATCTCGGCCCTCTCAGACTGATCAGTGGCTGCGCAGGCTGGAGATGACACCCTTGTTATTCTCCCAAAGATCCACTGCTCTTGGTCTTCTCCAGAGAAGGACCCTGGCTGGCTCAGAGTGGGGGCTTCTGCCACATTCTATAAGGTGTCAGCAACACTGAAAGCCTACATCGAATATTTTACTTACATCAAATATTTTAATTGGGAAAGGAAGCCCAACAAGATCAGCCTTAGGTGTTTTCGGACACTGTTTATTTCCCTGCTTCATCCGTGGTAAGTCTCTGTCTACTATTTCGAGACTTCAAAGGGGGTATCTCGGTTACTTTTCTCTCGTTGCTGAGACAAAATACCCAACGCCCAAAATGAAGGAAGGAAAGGTTTATTTAGCTTACAGTTTGTGGAGGTTTCAGTCCATACTTGGCTGGCTCAGAGGCAGAGTGGCACATGGCAGAGGACAACAGTTCATGGTGGCAGAGCACAGCAAAACCCACAAGAGCAAAAGGGAGGAATGGCTGCAAGCAGCCTCCTTCCTTCCCTTCCACTGTAAACAGGCTGCCCCCACTCAGGGGGCGTGCACCTCTTCCATAATCTCTATGCCCTCCTTTTCCACAGGCTCAGGATGTATACAAAGTAAGCACCCTGGCTTCCTGCTGAGTTTCTTAGACAAATGTCTAGAATCCCCAAGTTGACACAATGTATCAACCATAATAGGGGTTCATGATTAGAACTTATTTATGAAGAGAAATCTAGGGAAAGGCTGAGCTATGGAGAGGAGCAAATTGTTGCTTTGAACTGTGTGCCCCTAAAATGCATACGTTGAAGCCTTGACAACCAACATGGCCATCCTTAGAGATAGGATCTTTAAAGTAGTAATTTAGTGTTGATTGAGGTCATGATAGAGGGGGCCCATAATAAACTAGGACCAGTGTCCTTATGAGAAGAGACGCCAGACCCTCCCCTCCCCTCATCTCTCTCACCCACAGTAAACAGGTCATGGAATTGGAGAGGACAGTGGTGTACAAGGCAGAAGAGAATCCTCTCCAGAAACCAACCCTCATGGCTTATAGAGCTTGAATTTCTCACCTCCAGGACTGTGAGAAAATGAATTGTTGTTAAGACCACTCTGTCTGTGGTTTTTGTTACAGCAGATTGACTGGAAGACCTTGCCTGGGAAAACTATATTCCAACAGTGAAGTCAATAGTGTGTGAACTGTCACTACCCTAGAAAAAGGTTCTCAGTCCCTTTGGGCTGGACTCGTCCCTGTTCTCAAAGCACAAAGGCTCTCAGTGCCCTGGGAGGATGTCTGTCCCCATACCTGCCTGCCCTTGGGCCAGGAGAACATGGCTTCTCCACACAGAGCATCAGAGGTCCTGACTTTTAGATCAAGGTGGTGGATGTTGTGTATTCTTTTACCTCTTCCTTTCACATTGCAAGGGAAATTGCCACACAAGCAGAATAAAAGGGAATACACTGATTACAACAATGAACTGTACAGTATGGTTGGGGATGGGACACTTTCAGCAAGTGAGAATTTCTGAAAAGTTGAAAATGATCGTGACTACACAGATCAAGAGCACAAAGCAAAGGGTTTAAGAGGGACTTACACACACAGCAGGAAAACAGAACACAGGGCTACTTCTCCTCTTAACAACGGCCAGGCAGTGCTGCCAGCCTGAGGGAGCAGATGCTGACGTGTTCTGTTTTTGCACAGTCAGTACACTAAAGCACTGGTCACAGCTCCTTAGGTTGGAGCATCAAACCTCAGAGAAGCCTTCCGGTTATTTTGGCTTTGGCCCTAGGGCAGGGGCCCATCCCTGGCTTTCCAGAAGTTTGGCTCACACATCCGAAGTCGACACTATACCTGGCACATGGCTCAGGCCAAGAGCAATCCTATCATCCCAACACTAAGGAAACCTGGGACAGGAGGACCACAAGTTCAAGCCCAGTGTGAGAAACCTGGCAACTTAGTGAGCCCCTGCACCAAAAAACAAAAACAATAAGAACAACAAAGAAAAACAAAATTAAAAGTGAGCTGCGGATGTAGCTCAGTACAAAGGCCCTTGGCTCAATCTCTAGTCCTGTGGGAAAAACAGAGGAAGTTTGTCCATCACGTGGAAGAGGGGCCTCCAATGTCCATCCTCTCCCTGGTCCTAGAGTTACCCGGAAGAGACTTGACTTACATTTTGGCTAATTTGTAGAATAACTGACAGGACACATGATTAATACATACTAAGCAATATGGCTCAAGTCTACCAGCTCCTTTTCCTTAATGGCAGCCTGGTGGCAAAGGCAGCCAGGGAAGCACGGTGGGAAAGCTCACAGCGAGCCTCCCAGTCGGGCAGACTGTCACTGAGGCAAAGGCTCCACCACGAGGAAACTGCGTGTTCCTGACCAGTCAGTCACTCATCCTCTCTGAGCCTCGACAATGGCCCTTTTGAAATGGGTCAGCTCCTTTCGATTTGCAGAATAAAGGTGGGCAGAGAGCACCTGTAAAGGCCAATGTTCTGGTTTCATAGAGAACATCCCTCAGATGCCTCAAGGGCTCACAGGTGGGACTTCTGGAATAACTGCAGTGACAGAGCTGGCTTGCTGTTCGAGATGTGGTCTAGCTGCAAAAGGCTGAGCCCTGAGGACCTGACCCGGAAGGGCACCTTTCCCTTCCTGCTTCCTTTCTTCTCTCTCTGCTTCCTGGCCACCATGATGTGAAGAGCTTTAGGTGACTTAAGCCCTTCCACCATGCCCCTCTGGTTTGCAGCCAGATAACTATGAACTGAAAATCGAAGCCCAAGTAAACCTCTGATTAGTTAAAGTGTGAGTGTTGAGCATTTCGTCCCTGCAGTGAGGAAAATGACTGAGACAGTCAGTGGAATCCCTGTACCAAAATAATCCTTCAGTGAACAAGGGTGATGTCTCCTCTGCTAGTGGAAATAATGGATGTTTGGTCTCTTTCTCTTGAATTCTAGGCCCAGGTTGAAAGCGATCCTGTCTTGGAGAACCCTCACCATAGGCCTTCACATAAAGCACCTTAATCAGTCCTTATCATGCACCCCTGGGGTACCTGCCCACAAGCCAGAAAGTCCTCACTGATTTAATTCTTGAATAAGGTTCCGCTCTCAGTAAGACCTACACTTGTGCTAACTGTTCACTATAACTCTTGCTTCCATTTTGTAGTAGGTTCTTAATGCATAATAATCACTCTGATGAGTGCTCTAGCCAACCTCCTCCCCCAGCACCAACTATGTGCTATGCGTAGTTCTGATGAATATTTACACGTACAGATCCATTCGCCCCTCCCCTGTGCTGTTTGCCTGAATTTTACAGTTGAGGAAATGGAGGCACAGAGAATTCAGTGGCTTCTCTGAAGAATGACAGCTCCAGTAAGTAGCAAAATCGGAATCTGTATTTAGCTCCATAACCGCCGTTTGTCACCAATTATGAATGTTAAATATGTGTCAGGTAAACCATCTACCTTCCAAGGTGGATTTACACCAGAAAAAAGAAATCTTTGGTACGCAGCAAGGTGTAAAATCCTGGAGAACACCTGAGAATGATCCGCCCCCCACAGGAAAATGTGTAACCCTTCCTCGACGCTACATTCTGGGGGGAGCAAGTAGTCCTAGGAGACTGCTTTGAAGTGACGATTTAAACTGAATTTTGAAACACTGTTAAACGTGGTAGATTTAATAAGAAAAATTTTTTAAAGTGTGCTATCTTCACTGAAAGATGCTCGCTGGCAGGGAAGAGTCAACTATCCAAGTTGGCTGTCAAAGCACATACATTTGAAATAGGGAAACCTGGTTGGCACCATCTGTAATTCCCTGCTGATCCTGCATCACATAAGATAATGTTCACCACCACAGAGCTTCTACAAAAGAGGCCCTGGAGAGTTGAATGACAGTGTGGGACGTGTCTCTGCTGTAGAGGGAGCCAGCCAGTTGTCATGCTGGGACAGGATGAGGGTCTGGGAATGACTACCATGTCAGTGGGAGACCACCTACCCTGCTATCTTTCTTCCACCACCGGAAGGGTTCTCTGTATTCTCTGCTAAGTGGTGTGATGGCAGACAATCGGGACAGGAAGGCAGGGCCCTGGAAACCCTCATTTGCTCATTTGTACTCTAGTATTGTCTTTATAAAGGGATCCACTAACCATCTGCGGAGAGGATGAGTCAACCAGCTGGTAGTGATCATCTGGGGCTCCTTTGTACATTTTTCAAAGACTCAGCAATTGTTCCTAAGCAAAAGTGATCCAAAGGAAGAGACCCCGCTCATAGATGAAAAACAAATGGGGATTTAGCCCTAAGTCAAGTAAAACCAGGTCGCAGGATTTGTTATTTCCCAGGGTACAGATTAGTGGAAATTTTTGTCCTTGTCTATTTCCAGATGGGTAAGTCTCCTCAGGTAGCAGCGTGACGAAATGGCTGGGAGGAAGCTCACCAGAGCCTGCTCAGCTGGGGAGAGGGCACCGCAACCCAGCGAAGTGATTCTCCTGAAGGCCCAGTGGCCTTCTCAACTTGCTTCTGCCTTTCTCCTATAGCTGAGTCTACTCAAGAACCTGGGATGTAAGGCCATTCCAGGCACAGACCGTGACCTCTCTCTCCCACATCTGTGATTGGCAGCCTTCTTATCTTTCAGTTGTGAGAAGAGACTTAATTACTGAGGCCTCCACTTTGCTGGCATTGTTTGTCACATACTATTACTTACCGAGCCATACAATGAATCCCACTGGAAAGAAGCACATATTCTTTCACTTTAAAAATACAGGTGCAATTGCCAAGCCCTCCTTTATCTTCACGTTCCTACCTTTGGCATCAGTGCAGCTCAAAGGCAGGTCATTCCTTTGCTGATACACTTAGATGCATCAGAAAATTATCCCCCTTGCCATGATGGCTTCCTGCAGAGTGTGTAGAGTACTTATATGTTCCATTAATCACACTTCTAGGGTATTTGTGTTTGATCCAACTATTCTCAGTTCATAACTGACACTTGCTATTCTTAATAGAAGGTAGTAGAGTGTGGCAGCTGGACAAAGGATCAGGAATCAGGTCTAGAATTTGAATTCCTCTTGAGCCACTTATTATTTCAAGCAAAAATTCTAAACCTGAGTTCTTTCACCTGTGAAATGATAATCCCACAGATTCTAATTCCCATGTCAAATTATCAGCCCAGGACGAAACATAGTCAGTATCATTAGTCACTACAGAAAAGAGATGACCGAAGGATTTTCAGATAATTGCTTTCTTCCCACGGCATCCATAAGTGGTGGTTTTTTTTTTATCTTGTTCTTCTTCTTTGTCCAGCAACACAATGCTCCTTGGATACTGGAGTGGTGAGGGTGCAGGGCACATCTCTGTGCTTTGAAGTTAGCTCCTATGAGAACATGACACAAATTCCATAGCCCCTTTATAATCCTTTTCCATGAGCAGAAAACTTGAAAATAATACACCAATACCCATTTATCTCAAGGTCTCTCATTTTGTAACCTCAACTATTCTTGATCCCAGTCTGGTCCCTGGGAGGGACAGAAACAATTTCTACAGAGCCAAAAAGAGATGGCACATGACTCATTCCAGGAAGCTTAGGGGAGTGGCTTGGAGGCAAGGAACTCATAGCGTCACTGTGCACAAAATCACCTTACACAGGAGGATAAGATACTGCTGAATTAAATTTGCAATATATCTTGATCAAACGCAATGCAATTCTGACCAGTCTTGGTCCACGGGGAGTGGGGAGCTGCTAATTAGAACTGGAAGGCTGTCCCTGTGGCAGGCTGCAGTGCTGACACACTCCTTCAGGGCATTGTGGTGATCGAGGCACTTAGCCAGTCCACACAGATTCAGCCTCCACTGAGCTCCTGGCTGAGTTTCTTGTGGAAGTAAAGGTACCTGGGCCAGGGTGGCACCTAAGCAGTGACTCCCAGCAATGAACATGAGCTTTGGAGTTAAAGAGATCTGAGTGTGTTATTTGCAAAATTTAAATTCCCTGAGCTTTATTTTCTTCAGTTGTCCAAAGAGAGTAAGACAAACTCTTCTGCAGAGTTGTAACAAAGACAGTACAAAACCTGGTCATAAAGAGTCAATGTTACTTTCACCACTAATATTAACACAACTGATCTTATTACCATCACCATGATTCTAAGTGCCAGAGAGGGAGAGTAACAGGTTGGCAGGTCAAGGCTGAAAGCCAGTCACTGCGGTCCTGTGCGGACAGTAACTCCAAGAGAAGAGGGAGCCTTGGCATCAGAAAGCGACGGGAAGGCTGAGTCTGGCTGGGGCGGGCAGTGCTGTTGGCCCCTTTTCACCAGGTAAGGGGCCCCAATGCCACACTGAGTGAAGCTGACTTGCATTTCTGAGCCATCCACAGCATGAAAGGGCAGATGATGGGCAACCCAACAAACATAGAAAGACACACTTAACACTTGCAATATCTGGGACTCATCTAGGTTGGGGGCCATAAACAGCAAGAAGATCAATATGAATGATGTAGTGTGACAGCCCTGTGCAAAAGCAAGGGCTCCCACAGTGACACAGAGGGACCCAGGAAAGTCAAGCAATGTCCAGTAGACATTGTTGAAGGACAGAGAAATTCTGTGTAATGTTCCAGGCAGAACGTCCACTGATAGCCGATTTTAAAACTTGAGTGATTACACTGGCTAAATTATGTTATTTTCCTAAGTTAACTATGTTGAAGACAGGCTCAGATGATATTGGGTAAATGAGCTAGTGACTGTACCTTCAGTTCTTGTTCTAGTTCATTTCTCATGTTTGTATTTCACCCCCCCCCTTGAATTGTGGCAGGAATTAACCACCCACATCCTAAACATTCCAACTTAAATGCAGTTTACAAAAATCATGAATTTCTTTCCAAACAGGAAAATGGCAGTTTTTAAAAGTCATTTGTGAATGTTCTTTCTAAATAAGTTCAAAAGATGAAAAGGAGGATGTCAACCTGTGAAGGGCTCAGTATTGCCAGGGCTCAGGGAAGGAACCCAACCTATTTTCTGAGAGTCGGTACAAAGTGCCCAGCTCAAGACTTTTAAAAGGAAATGAAGGCCTAACCAAGGTTTAAATCTAATGGAAACAGGAAGGATAGGCTGAAATTCAAAAGATTAATTTGATAAGATAATGTTCAGCTTCTTTTTAAAATCTAAAAAGCAGGATGTGAATTCTTAAAGGTTCTGTTTCCATTATCTCCAGTTTATGCTTCTGAAAAATGAAGCAACTGCCTTTCAGTCTCCAAGAGAACTTGGGCAGCCTTCATTTGTGCGGTGTGGTGGGAACACGAGTTGGAGGTTGGGGCTATGACGTCAATTAAGGCTTTGGACAGGGTTCGTCGCCTCTCTACAGGAAAGTCTGCTTGTCCATACTGGTGGAGAGTGTCATGGTTTAGACTGGAAGTGTTGCATGAGGGCTCCATTGCCAGTGCAGCAGTGTTCAGAGGAAGGGCCTAGAAGGGTGACCGAGTTATCCAGCACTAACCCATTGACAAGTTCAAAGCAGAATGGGCTATTAGGACATGGGGCCAAGTTGGAGGAAGTAGGTCAGTGGGAGCACTCTTTTGAAGGGTATATCTAGTCCATGTGTCCTTCCTCTGTGGCTGTTTTCCTTCCCTCTACTTCCTCTCCCCTGTGAGGTGAGCAGCTCTGCTCTACCACACCCTTCCACCAGGATATTTCTGCCTGGAGTCAGCTGACCATGGACTGAACCCTTTGAAACCATGGGCCAAGTTAAAACTTCCAAGTTGTGGACACCAAATACTTGGTGCAACGACAGGAAGCTTTGAAACACAGAGGGTTAGAGCAGATGGCCTCGGGTTCCTTCTAGGCTCCAGATCGCGGATTTAAGGGTGGAAATGCGGGTAGAGGGGGCTGCTAGTGTATACCATGTTCCCCTACACATGTTCCCCTACACAGGGCATGAGCAGCATGTATTGACAATGTTGCGTCTTGCCTTTGCTATGACATTTTAAAAATATAAACTATAACTTCATTAAAAGGATAAGGTTACCACTGTTGTAATTTTATCTGGATTTTATTTTTTAATATTTTTAAAGTTTAAATTGACACATAATATTTACATGCATTTATGGGGTACAGTGACATATATGTGTATATATATATATATATACATATATATACATATATATAATATAATATAATGTGTAGTCATTAGATCACGGTAACTGACATCTTCATCCCCTCAGACTTTTGTCACTTATTTGTGTTGGAACGTTGAAAATCTTGCTGCTTTGAAATATATAATTCATTGTTGTTAACCACAGATTCTCTCTTGTGTGTAGAACTTTAGACGTGGTTCCTCCCATCCATCACACTCCTTCCCCCATCTTTTTTGTGTCCTTGTTCCCAAGTGTTCTAAGTGGCACTAAGAGGCATGTTCTTTTTTGGGTAGGGTGCAGCGCATACTTGGAGCAGCCTGGGCAGAGGTGGGAGCACTTGGAAGAGCTGGAGTGAAGGGGAAAGAATTGGAAATGAAGCGGTGGAAAGACAGTCAACAAACCCATTTCTTATATTTGGAGATGGAGTGACGAGTTGGAAACCACGGGATTTTCTCCTGTCTGCTCCCTCTTCCAGCCCAGCCCTGTGGAAACCAGAGTAACCCTGCTGAGCTGCTCTGGAGAGACAGAAAAGCCTCCTGGAACAGCCTGATGAGAGCATTAACAAGAAGGCTCAGCTGGCCTCTCTGCAGGTGTGGTGGTCTGACTGTCCGCAGACCTGCATCTATCTTTTCCTAGATGTGAGACTTTTTGGTAAATATCTTGGGGATTGTTTTCCCACATTGGTGAAATGGGGATAACAAAATTGTATTAGTTAAGTTGCTTATACGAAGTAAAGAGTAAATGCAGTAACCTAAATGAAATACTTAGCACAGCACCTGGGATACAGGAAGAACAGAGTAAAAAGAGAAGCTTTACAATTTATGGGTTCAGCTTAGCAATGTCCACAGCTCCAGCCACACACCAAGTGAGCCAACCGTGCTTGGATTGCGGGGTGGCACTAAGAGGCATGGAAAAACAGGAAATCTCCTGTAGAGGAAGAGATTTCTGAATTCCTAAGCATTTTGGAACAGAAGAATGCGAGGGAGAAGGCAGGATGTTCCTGTTTACCCTTTAGGCAATGTATTGTTACCTTGTTTCCTGTTCAGGTGCAGAAATGAGTAAGAAAGAGACTCAATATTCCATAAAGATGTGGCACAGAATGTAGAAAATGCCCCTTTCTTACCTTCACCATCGAAGGCCATTCTACAAAGCCACACAGTCAAGCTGCCTCAGGGCAAATGGGAGTGAAAGTGGCGATTTTGTTTAGGACCCCTGGTTTATAGGGTAAGGGGGCGGGCAGCTCAGCCACCATGTGCTGCTACTTCTACCTTGAAAATCCCTTATATCGGGATGCGCAGTGAATTTCTCAAATACCATTGGGTATGTTCTCAGGTCTTTATAAATATATGTGTGATTGAGATACAGCTATGATACCTTATGAAGGGAATACAAAGTATCTAAATGTAACCTTAAAAAAGGACTGATCCCCACCCAATGAAGACAAGCTTGCAAGTATGTATTAGCTTTGAAAAGTTCTCTGAAGTTAACAGTATGCAACGTATTAATTACTGTCACACTCCTCTTATCTTGTTTTGAAATTCTGTTTAATTTTTTTTCTTCTTTTTATAACAAAAAACCCCCCACAGTTTGTCAGTACAGGTCTACCAATAAAAATAGTCACGTGTTAGATCACTTTGAAAGTCATTTAATATATGATTCATTTTATGGTTTGTTTCTTTTGGTGCTGTGGATTGAACCCAGGGCCCTCGCACTGAGCTACATCTCTCAACATTTTTTAAAAAAAGTTTGAGACAAGATCTCATTAAGTCACTAAATTCCCCAGGCTGGGTCAAATTTGCAGTCCTCCTGCCTCAACCTTTCAGAGTGCTGGGACCGTAGATATGTACCATCACACCTGCATAAGATTCACTTTCTAAAAAATAGCCTGTCAGTTTATATTATACCATATTTGTAAAAGCAAGCCATGACATAAACTTAAAAATAAACTTTCACCATGTCATCTGTATATGAACCCAGCAAGGAAAACTTCAGCAAAAAGGATCTGGGAGTCAGGCTCTTCTCTTAGAGGTGCCTGGGTCATCTCTAGTAAGTTAATTCACTGCTCTCCTCCTTCACACCTCTCTGGGGGACCAGTGCAAGAATTACATGAGATAATACATGTAAAGCCTTGGTAAGGTGCCGGGAAGTACTCAAAGATCATAAGTACATCAAATATTGCTCTAAGATAATTGTTCTACTAATTTCTATTAGTTTATTGAAAGGAACAGCTAGTGCTCATATTGATTGATCAATTATGCATGCCTGTATTTGGTAATCTGAGCAACTACTTTAAAGATTATGATATGCAATATAATAACCATTGTTAATTTCCTATCATCTTGTTTTGAAATTTTTATAGTTTTTTTTTTAATCTTTAAAATAAAAAAGTGGGAAACACTGTCACTCAGAAAGGTGCACTATTTTATCTCCAGGTATCAGAGATGAAAGAGTCAGCGCTCACCCAGACAAATCCATAGCAACACTGCCCCTTACTATCAATGTCTGTCTTAGTGTGGCTTGGCCAGCAATCCCCACCAGTAACAGCTACCGAAAGCCTCGTCCAGTATCAGCAAACAAGAGCTTCCTCCCAAGTGTCTGTTCCCATGTCTATGCTACCTCATTCTTCTACCTACTTTCTTATGCTCTCCCTCTACTTTACAAAGCAGATCCACACCCACACCACTCCCCCTCACACACAATGCATAAATAAGCTTGGTTCATTCTGTACTGATGCATAACCTAGTACTCAAACCTTAATAGCCTTAAAAAATAGATATTAATTATTCCATAGTTTCTGTGTGCCAGAAATTTGGGATTGGCCCAGATGTGTGGTTCCTTCTCAAGTGATCTCCTTATTAGGTGTTGGCTGGGCTTGCAGTGGTTTGACGGCTGTTGATCCCCCGGGCTCACCCATGTGGCTGGGGAACCTGAGCTCCTCAGCAGGTCCACCTCACCACAGGGCCGTGGAGGGTCCTCACAGCATGGTACCTGGCTGCCTGTACAGCCAGTGACCCAAGAGGATAACATGCGGTGTCTCTTCTGATTTAATGTAATCAGCTAATGTGAACAAATACAATGTATTCAACAAAGTGCTATCTATTTCAGACTCATGCGCAGAAATGACTTTTTCAATTCTAAGTCCTGAGGAGTTTGGGTACTTTTATAAAACCTTGTGGTGTCTTAGCATGGAAAGACTGGTGCACAGCACAGGTGTTCCCTGAAGGTGGCGCCCACCCCCTCATCATGGGATAGAACGAGGAGAACCACTCAGTGTAGTTCAGCCAAGGAGAGAATCACCAACTGTTAGAGTGAATGCTTAAAAAAATGCGTGCAGATCTCAGTGAATTCCTTGGTATTTAGGATGTGGTTGTGACAGAGATGTGATGTGTGACCAGCTACTTTGAAACACAGGGACAGGCTGAGACTACCATGTCGTGATTTACACCCATGGCTTCCTGTCTGTGCCTATTTCCATGTAAGGACCAATTTACCCACTTGCACCCCACTGCAGACTGGTGTGTCACCAAAGGGAGTGTCAGGGATTGGTAAGGTGCTACTTTTAGTTAAGAGAGGAAGTATGCACTTGTGCATGGGTGGCCAAGCATGGTTAACTGTGAATCTCAGAAAAATTCTCTTATTTTCAGCAAAAGTGATCAGTATTGCATTTTAAGCCCTTTTGGTTGTTGTTGTTTTGAGAAAGTGATGTTGTTTGTTATCAGCTTGAATACTTTTCAATGTCTAATCCTCACACTCTTGGCCATAAACATGCCTTAGCGTGCAAAAGACACTCTTAAATGTCAGCATGCAGTTTCTCTCCTAAAAAAATCTATTTGTGAAAGTGAACTTTTATATGCTCTATATGTGCTTAAGCATTTTAAATCATTTCCCAAATGATACCATTTGCTTCACTGAAAACGCTTGAGTGGGTAGTTTGAATAGATGAGTATGCTGTCCAAAATTTATTTTATCTGACCATTTCTCACTCATAAAAGGCTAGCTCCTGATGTTTTGTATTAAACTGCTCAATTCTTCTGCCCCTCAAAATACGCTTTTCTGAAGTTTGCTATGTACTCATGAAAGGCCTTTCGTTCCTCCCATGGCTACACGTGGAATCAAAGCTCACTCTGTATCCAGGTTCTCCAGCGAGGCACAATGGGGCCTGGTGGCTACTGAGGTGGGCGTGGGGTGGAAGAGGATAAGCGGGCTGGTGTGACACAGCATGGTGGGGCTGATGCTGGCTAAGAAATGAGTCCCGCGACGCCAGGTGTCCACTCAAACTTCCAAGGGACTGGTGGCAATGGATAAATAACTTCTCTGTGCTTTGCTAATAAAATGAGGAAAATAAATGTAGCAAAACTCAGGGTGACCATCAACTGACCATGCAAATAAGGGCCCTTCGAAAGTAAAAAGAAGAAGATATTAAAATTACCATAAGGCATAAACAGGACCTGATTATGTACAAAACAGGACACAGAGTCACCTCAGCAATGCTGTATAACTAACTTCCTGATTGCTGTGATAATCAAAAGAGGCCGTCCGGGCTGGGGATATAGCTCAGTGGAATAAGCGCCTGCCTAGCAAGCGCAGGGTCCTGAGTTCGATCCCCAGTACCGCCAAAAAACAAACAAACAAACAAAAAACAAAAGAGGCAGTCCATGTAACATCACTGAGCCAGGTGTCTGCATACTACTGTCAGTAAATGTTAGCAACATGACCAGGGCTCAACCCTCAAAGGATCCAATCTGAGCTACACGGTTATAAGCCCTGGGCAGCTTTTGGCCTTGTCTTCTTATAGTCAGCTTGTGGGGATATTGCATTTTAGGGTGGGAGAGGATGCAGGTATCAGGACTAAGAGGCAAATCTCTAACACACATGTGAGTACAGCAGGCAGAAGCACAGCAGGGTCAGGCTGCAGGTATGGACAAGCAGGAACTGGAGGAGAAGCTTCTCTAGGACTGGTGGATTCAGATTAGGGGCAAGAGGAAGAGACGAGACTCCTATCTCGGCATCCAGGTGGCCTCTTAGGAACTGCCCTGCACATTGCATCCCCAAATTCTCACCAAGTGCCCTTTTCCATATTTACATCCAGAGGTTCTGCTCCCTGCCAACATCAGCGTTGGGAGCTTGCATCTTCCACCAGTTTTGCTGTTTCTAACAGCTGCACTGCTTGTCCTCACATATTGCGGTAACCTCGGCTGTCTTGCTCTCCATCACTGTGCACCCAGCAGGGAACACAGCTCACGTTGCTTATGGATAGAGGACAGGAGAGGCCCAGCGAGCAGCCAGGAGTAAGTATCACGCAGAAGCTCGTGTTTGGTGCTGTGGTTGGGTAACCTGAGAAAAGGTGAACACGAGAACAGGAGTCTAGAGCTCCAGAGAAGCGAAGGAGGACTCGAGTCCAGAAAGACCGCCACTGCCAGACATGCCATGCGATCCAAAGCCACAGAGGGGGGCTGGGGATATAGCTCAGTGGAATAAGTGCTTGCCTAGCAAGCACAGGGTCCTGAGTTCGATCCCCAGTACCGCCAAAAAAAAAAAAAAAAACAAAGCCACAGAGGACTTTAGACCCAGTGTTCAGATTCCCAGAGGGAAGACTATAGCAAAAATACAGTGAAGAAGCCATGCGCAGGACAGGCAGGCCGTGGGTGTGTGGGCATGGAGATAGGAACACATCTGTCAGAGATGTGTGGCTCCAGCGGCCTTCTCTTTGTTACCCAAGCTCTGAAGTTCTGCACACTCAGATCTACCAGTGCCTGGCAAACACATGCCCACATGTCAGGTACTAATGTCACCGGTCTCATGATGTCCAATCTCATGACCCTTGGAGTTCCAGGACGTACACAAAGATGACTTGAAAATGGCAGTCCATTTCTAATTCTATTTCTAATTCTAATTCTGTCAACTCTAAGTTCTTCATATATTTTATTAAGATGGTGCCTCTACTGCTATTTATCAATGAGTCCCCACTAGCAGCTGAATAAATATGAATGAAAAAGTAGCGAATGAGCATTTACCGAAACGTCTCAGAAGCATCTGGGTTTCCTTGGCTCAACACCTTGATGTTATTTGTATGAGTGTTGCTCTTTTAAAATATTTGCATACATCCTCTCCTCATTCTCCCAGGCGTCAGATGCCAGGGAAGTTCTCCTTCTGCAGCCCCCTCTCTGTGCTCATCTCTTCTAATGTCTTGCTCCGTTGATCCCTGCTGTCCCCTCTGTGAGATTCTATTCTTGAGCAGCATGAAAGCTTCTTCCATAAAGAAAGTGAGCAAATAAAAATAAAACCACTTTCCACCTTGAAATTTCTATGGTATAGCACTCTTTGGGTAAAGCATGGCAAGATGCCCTGAAGACCCTATTCCTTCCCTTCCCCTTTCCCACTCAGTCTTAACCCAGAGGCATCTCCTGCAGATACTCTGGACCCTCAACCCCATGTCAAAGGGCACCAATCAGCCTCCGACATGCAACTTTTATGGGAGAGAGGGCATCTGAAGTTCTTGGAGGTATTGTTTGCTCTTACGGAAATGTTGCTTGTGAAATTTCATTCATGGTACTGAACTTCTGCTTACTGAGATACACGGTCAGGGTCAGTTTCCCTCTCTCTCCCTACCCCCCACTCCCTTCTCTCCCCTCCCCTCTCATGCTCTCCTTCGTTTTCACTTAGTGAATATTCACTGATTGCTGTGCCTGTGTGCGGTGCTATCCCAGGGGCTGGGGACAGAGCAAGGGGACCAGAGACAGCTTAATCCCCTTGAAGCTTTTCTCTTGGTACTGATAGCAAATATAGTTTTCTCTTGGGAAGTAGACATGACTACCAAAAGTGTGTGTGTGTGTGTGTGTGTGTGTGTGTGTGTGTGTTTTAATCTAAACTGAGGGTCATCTGGTTTATCAAATAGGAAAAACTAAACCCAAAGAAGTGATTTTTCCCAAGTCGCCACTCACAGTTGTGACCTGACGGTTCACAACACTAACTATTACAACTCACTTTGCTGCATGCCAAATGCTTGGAAAAGCTCAGCTACAAATTAAGCGTTCTATTATGTGTGATGCAAGAGGATCCTACTTGATGTCACAAGGCACGAAAGCAGTAATTATTGGGTCGGTCCAAGGCTTTCAATCAGAATTTTACAGTATGTGCAAGGGGAACAGAATGAGACTTTCAATTTCATACACCTTTTATGCAAAAACATAGCTGGGCCCAAGGAACAGACTCATGATGAGTATTTGGAAGCTACAAAGGTTATGACCTCTCATCTATAAGATAGGATTGGGGTCCCCCATGGCACGAACACATACTTAGCTTTGCACACGATGGAAAACTGACTTCCGTCTCACTGCTGCAATTTTTAGTGGTTTGTGGCTGGCTTCTAAAAGCATCAAGAAATAATCATGACCTGTGGGGGATTCCTAGTCTCTAGAAGTACTAATTCTGTGTATTATACTCTGCAACACTGTATTTTCCATGTGTGGAAGCCTGCAAGGTGAGGGCTTTGATAAGCGAAGAAATAGCTGCACTGTTTTGAGAACTTCCTGCCCAAAGCTCATAGAAAGCAACGGTGCCAAGATAATTTTACCACATCCTAGAGTGTCTTAAGGGTGTCTCTGCCAATGCGGGACAGGATGAAAGGACTGAGATCTGTGGCCAGCCATAAACTCCACGTGTCAGCCATTGCTTCTGTGTCTTTCCCTTAGAGAAAGACTTAAAGTGCTCTTGTTGTTACTGGAAAGAAAACCAATCACGAGCAAACGTTATGCTACTTTAGCTAGCAATGTGTTCATTGAAGAGTTCACCTAGAGAAATGCTTTTGTAGTATCTGATGTCAGCAATGGGCAGCCAAGGATTGGGGTGGATTGTGGTATCACATCACCATTTAAAAATTACTGGTTAACTAATCATAGTAGGAGTAATAAAAGTAGCCTGGTATTTCAGGTTATCTCTATTTGGCAACAAACATGTAAGAGCCAGTAGAAGGGGCTGGGGACTGTGGTAGGTCAGGAGTAGAGAGAAGTACATGTTATTGTACTGAAGAGTTCAACAACTGAATTTTCCTCAAAATACTATGGAAGGATAGAGTGTTAGTCCATTGATGCTGCAAATAACATAACAGGTTGGCCTGCAAACAACACAGATTTAACTCTCACACTGTCAAGGGCTAGAAATCCAACAGACTCACTGTACAGTAAAGGACTCACTGTCTGGTGCACAGACAGCACCTGCTTGCTGTGTGTACACAAGGGGGAAAGGGCAAATGAGTTTCTCTGGGCTTCTTTGACATGGGTACTAATCCCATTCAGGAGAACTGTGCCTCCAATCTAGTCATACCCTAGACTGCACTCTCAGGATCTCCCCCTGGAGCTAGGACTTCAACATCTGAAGTTTGAAGGGGACATAAACATGGCAATGGCAGATGTGGAGACAGTTAATTCAGAGAATGGGCTCCGTGATCATTTCTTAAAGGGTAACATAATCGAAGCAGGTCATGAAGGATGAAGAAATGATGCTAGAAAAGAAAAGCGTGAAACGCACTTTGGCCCAGGAAGGCATTTGACTTGGAGGGAGTAGAGGCCCTTTGCTCAAATTTTTCCATATAAGCACTACCCCCTAGTGTCCATTGTGAAACGAAGCTTCAAAAGCAAGTATTCATTCTTTTGTCATATTGCCCTGTGTGGCAGGGTTCTCCAGAGAAATACATTATATATATAAAAATCTCTTTTATATATGATGTATAAAGATTCACAATATAGGCTCACAACAGCTACCTGCAGAGTCAGCAGTGGAAGAATGCAAAGGAGTTCTGCGTGCTGGAGGGCAGGAGGATCCAATCATAGGTCAAAGCCCTGTAGATCACTGGGGAGTTAAGGTGTGAGTCCATATTGGATAGCCAAAGCATCTCTTTTGGAAGGCCAAGCAGTCTGCCCTGGAAGCCTGAAAGAACTGGAGATGAACATGCAAAGGTGGCAAAGACTGGGGCTCCCCTGAAGGAACAAAAGGGAAGACTTCCTTCTCTTTCCCTTTTTATTCCACCCAGCCTCCACATCTATTGGTTGGTATGGGTGGGTCAGCTCTCCTCAATTTGTGGCTTACAAGTCAATCATCCAGAAACACCCAGAACCGCTCCAATAACCTATTAGGTTTTTCTTAACCCATTCACGTCAATACTCCAATTAACTGTCACATGTCAAAGTATGAACAAGCTGCAGCCCTCACTGTCATTTAATCATCCTCTCATTTTTCCAGGTTTCAGTTCCTAAGTGGGATGTTGATTAAAAGGAGGCATAGAGCAACAACATAAAACTTTCTCAGTGAGCTTAACTAGAAGGAAACTGTTTCTGAAAGTCCCATATTGACAGACATGTTGTTAATATTTTGACCTTAGTGGCTAGGAGTTGTTCAACTCTTCAGCTCTCTCTTACTAATGAGAAGAGCACTGTGACCCAGAAAGTATTTTAGATGCTATTTATCACGGTGTGACCATGGCCAGATGCTGCCCCAAGGAGTTGCTCATGTGCTCCAGCAGATAGACAGGCACACAGGCAGAAGGAAGGAAGCTGGTCGATGATTGCTGGCTGTCCACAGTTCCCAGTGAAGGTCTGCCATGTTGTGGGATGCTCATTATCCACTGTAGAATCTGCATGCCTGCATCAGTGTGACTTGCCCTAGGGTAGACAGGTAAGAACTGACAAATGGCCAGGGAAAGTTGTGAGGCTGACAAATTCCATCCTCTTTTGAGAATGAGAAATCTAGGAAAGTTGCACTTTGAGCTACTGTTTGGAGTAAACATCTGTAAGGGAAGTTTCAGCTCAGTGATGATGAGAAGTGGACCTTTGGCTTATCATCCTTCCAAGGGGCTGGAACTCAGGAGCTGAACAGTCTCCAGCAGTATGAATGACTCCATGAGAACCAGATAAATGATTTATAGTTATACTGAAATAATTTTTTTCTGCACTTATTGATCTCATAGGCAAGTCCAAAACACAGGAGTGGGACCTCAAGATGGCGACTGGGTAGGCAGCAGAGAGGGAACCTCCCGGAGGGTTGCCACCCAGACAATGGAATATAGCAATATGAGAAGGACAGAAAGGAGAGAGGTGTGTACCCTGAACCCAGGAAGGATCTGAAATGGGAACTGAAGCCCTCGGAAAGACTAAGCAAAATCTCTCCTGGAGGAAAGGATCAGAGGGCCACCATGGCACAGCTGGAGGGAGGAGGCGGAGAAGGAGGAAGCCACTGCTCCAAACACACCCTTGGCCCACGCCTTCATTCCAGCACTCGCAGCCTCAGCTTCGGAGACCCACACCCATGGAAGCCTCCTGACTCAGTCAGGGGAGAGCTGAGTTCCGAGAGTTGGTTCAGCTCTGGAGAGGAGAGGGCGCAGCCAGGAAAAGAGGCTACGGTGGTCAGGAGCAGTTGCCAAAACCAGTGTGAGGATGAGAAGCTACAACAGCCACTGAAACAGAATCCCCACCCTGCAGCAATCTTCCTAATCAGCACCTGGAGGCAAGGCAGAGTCAAAGCAACCAGTACACAGCCCACCACACCCGGCTCTGTGCCTGCCCCGAGGCTGTGGCCTCCTGCCTCTACACTGGGTGAGCGGCTACTGGTAGAGAGCAGCAGGGAGCATTGGCAGTGACCCCAGAACTGCGGCAGCTCCCAGGGATCCAGCCAGGAAACGGACAGGGGCTGAAGCACGGCAATGGGAGAGAGCTGTGGATGGAAGTGGATCAAGTGGCCCCACGCCCTTCTCACTCCAGTATCAGGCAGGAAGCATGAGCTCAATTACTGGGCTTCAGCTCCCACCCTGAACTCCCTCTGTAAGCACCTTGAGACTCGGTGGCCTACTCAATCACCACCTGTTCCTGACAGCAATGGGACGAATCCATGGGCTTCAGCACTCACCCCAAACTACTAATATGAGCACCAAGAGGGTCTCCTTACTGCTTGCACATATGAACCTTGCATGAACACATAGCGACAAATTAGATGAAAAGCAGCAGTGCGAGAGTCCAAAAAGCAACAACATACTCTTCACAGCAGACCCGAGAAAACCCTGCAACTCCATTCTAGAACTAAACTCTAAACTCAGCTCATACCCTGGACTACCACAGTGAGCACGGGTGGGGTAGATTTCAAGCCCTTGTACCAAGCATCGTAAGTTCATCCAATGCCCAACTGCAAGGGGAGGGGAACAGCAATACTGGAGATCAGGAGGTGGGAGGAGGTAAAAACCTGGATTTAGGGTGCAGACCCGGTTCTCTTACAGGGGGGGGTCAGCCTCCAAAGTCATAGGTGACCTACAGGGAGACACAAGTGGCCTATGGGGGAACCTGGGGGCATTGACGGGGAGCTCAGTAGCCTGGGGGGGGAGTCCCCTCATGAGAGCCCTGAAGACCTAGACAGGGCCTCCGGCATCAAGGCGGTGGGGTGGAGCTGGGCGGTAAGCTGTGAGCGCCTCATGGACCGCCTGGATCCCGCTGCAGCTTGGCAGTGGGGCAGAGCTGGGCAACCTGCTATAGGCACCCCACAGACTCCCACGTGGAGCTGGGCGATCCACTGAGGGTGCCCTGCGGACTGGACCCGCCCCCCCCATAGTGCGGCAATGGGGTGGCGCCCGGCAGTCTGCTGTGAGCATAGGTTCTTTTCCACTTCCTACCATAGCAATGTGTATACACCCACATACGTTATAGCATAATCTAAGCAGCTTATGTCTCCTCCCAAGGTGAGAGCCCAAGGGTATAAATAAACCCAAAAGTACAGTTAATATCACAGGGAAGATGACTGATTGGGTGGTAGAACAACAGATAAGGGAGGAGAAAATTGATTAATCAAACGAGCCATCATCTAAGTAACAAATGTGAAGGTAACATTGTATAAGACAGCATCCAGAACTAATTCCCTACTATGTTCTCTATAATTTTGTATTTCCTCTATTGTTTTCGTGTTAACAGAAGTGAAGGTAACTTTATGTAATACAGCATTCAGTGCTAATTCCCTACTATCTTCTCTATAATTTGGTATTTCCTTTAATGTTTATGTGTTAACTAATGTGAAGATAACATTATGTAATACAACATCCAGTGCTAATTCCCTATATATTCTATATAATTTTGTATTTCCTGTATTGTTTATGTGTTATTCCAGTTTATGTCTCCCTTCTTTTGTCTTTAAAATAAAAAAAAACACAGAAGTATATGTTACTTATTTTAGTTTCACATGAAAGCTTGTATCTGATCACACTGTTTGTTTTAAATTTTACAAAGTTGGGATTGGCATTTCATTAGTGTCTCTGATGCCCAGGGGTCTGTTTGCTAAAATGACAAGAATATTGTCTTGTTAAAGTACTATAACATATATTTACACTGATAAAATAAGGCTAATGACTCCCAAACGACTTGGAGAGAGAAACCATCTGTTCTTTACTTGAAATGTTCAAAAGAAACCGGAGTCTCATATATACTTAGCATGTCCAAATGTAACAGGCTTATGGTAGATGAAATTAGGTCTTCCAATTATAAATAGTATGATGGCAAATTAAGGAAATATTTAATAGAAAAATTAT
>PVLD010019592.1:0-35990 GCA_004027595.1 Dinomys branickii
GCATCTGTGCCCTGGGACGCAAACTGGTCCTAGGACCTGACGGAAGCCCTAGCACTGACCCGGACCGACTGAACTTCGTGTTCCCGCTCTCCCGCCCCTCCTGGGATCCAAATGATGACCGAGGTAAGGGGACTCTCGATCTGTGTTGCCAGACTCTTCTGGCTGCCCTTAAGGCAGCAGCCTGGAAGCCTACCAATTTGTCTACAGTTACAGGGTTAAGCGTGAGGAGTCCCTGTCTGCTTTCTTGGACCGCCTCCTAGAACACTCCTATAGATCCGGAGGCACCTGAGAATTGACGCGCCTTAAACCTTGCATTTGTTACTCAGTCGACCCCAGACATTATAAAAGTTATAAAGATTAAAAAGATTTAAGGGAATGCCACTATCTCAGCTGGTAAAAGTGGCCCAAAAGTTCTTTAACAATAGAAAAGACCCACATAAACTAAACAAGAAAATGGCCAAGGTTCTTACTGCCCTAGGGAAAAAAAAATTTCTAGGGGTCTTAGGCTACTGCTGATTGTGGATCTTGAGATTTGGGGAACTGGCCCAACTGCTACATGTTTCCACAGGGGGAAACCCCTCAGAGGCTCTAATCTGGACTGAGACAGAAGAACAAACCTTTCAAAAGCTAAAAATAGCACTGGTGAGTGCTCCAGCCCTGGCTCTGCCTGACCTGACTAAACCCTTTCAACTGTATGTGGCAGAGTCGAGGCATTGCAAGGGGAGTACTGGCACAGTGTCTAGGCCCATGGAAGAGGTCTATCGTCTATCTCTCCAAGCGATTGGACACCACTGCCTCTGGATGGCCAAACTGCCTGCGGGCCATTGCAGCCACGGCCCTCCTGACCAAGGAGGCAAACAAATTAACTTTTGGACAGAAGCTTCAGATTGTGGCTCCGCACGCAGTCAAAACTCTGTTGCGGTCCCCCCCAGACAGATAGCTATCAAATACCCGCATTGTCCAATACCAGGTATTGTTGTTGAATCCTGATCATATTGAGTTCCTGTCCACTACAGCCTTAAACCCAGCCACCCTCCTGCCAGACGATGACCCACAAGTGCCTCTATACAACTGTGCAGACATCACAGACTCCACCTCCAGCCTGCGAGAGGACCTGACAGATGTCCCCCTCAACAACCCCGATGCCACCCTTTTCACTGATGGCAGCAGCTACCTACATCAAAGCAGCCGAGTGACGGGTGCTGCTGTGACCACCAAGACTGAGGTAATATGGGCCCAAGCACTGGGGTCTGGATCCTCTGCCCAAAGAGCTGAATTGATAGCTGTGACTCAAGCTTTAAGATGGAGATCTAATAAAAATCATAAATGTGTAAAGAGGACTCTTAACTACAGGGGTAAATAAAATAAAAAATGCCCCCGAGACCCTAGATCTTCTAGCTGCTATATGGTTCCCCAAAAAGGTGGCAATCATACACTGTCAGGGACATCAAAAAGAAGATTCCCCTATTGCCAGAGGAAATGCCTTTGCCGACCAAATGGCAAGAGCTATTGCCCTAAAACCTGTGGGGCCAATAACAGAAAAGCTCCTTCCTGTGCTTCCCCCTCCGCTCTTGCCTAAATTGTCATACTCAGATTCGGACCTGAGGCTAGCACAACAGGTAAAGGCAAAACCTTCCCCTCCAGAAAACTGGCTCATGCTCCCGGATAAGAGGATTCTTATCCCAGAGGCACTTGGACCTCACCTCGTCCAAGAGACTCACCGTGCCACACACTTGGGGGGCACCAAACTGGCAGAGCTTTTTTGAGACCGATATTTTATCCCCAAACTGTCACAGCTGGCAAAGACTTCTAGCCTCAAATGTCCACAGTGCATCTGAGTCAACCCCAAACAGACACCTCAAGACTCACGAGTCCTACAACGAGGTCTGTACCCCAGAGACCATTGGAAATTGGAATTTACTGAGATGGGATTAGACAGATACCTCCTAGTTTTCATAGACACCTTCTTCACCGGCTGGACAGAAGCTTTTCCTATGTGGACTGAGTCTGCTTTTATTGTGGCCAAAAAGCTTCTATATGAGATAGTGCCCAGATTCGGCCTGCCCTTATCTCTGGGGTCTGACAATGGCCCGGCTTTCATAGCTCAAGTGACCCAAAATCTAGCTACAGCTTTGGAGATTAATTGGAAATTACATTGTGCCTACTGACCTCAAAGTTCGGGACAAGTAGAAAAAATGAACAAAACTATAAAGGAAATCATTACTAAAATGGCTTTAGAGTCTGGCGAAAACTGGGTGAGTCTTCTTCCTTTTGGCCTTCTGCGTGTGCGATGTACTCCCTTCATCCTGGGAATCACTCCCTTCAGGGCCTTATATGGGCAACCCCCTCCCCTGTTTTCTTGTCTCCATTATGATGACTAATGGAGAACTCATTAAGTCCCTACAGGCCCTCCAGCCTTTCCTCCAGTCCACTCATCATCTGTTCTGAGAACATCAAGCTGTTCCTAAAAGGCCCAGCGACACCTTGGCAGCTCAATCTGGAGCTTGGGCACACCAACAGCTGTCACAGTCACCAATAAGAGTCACTAGATTCACCATTCTCATGTTAAGACTGTTCCTGTGGAACCAGACGACACAGCTAAGTGGACTGTTACAAAAACCTGTTCTGACCCTCGGTGATTTACAAAAAAAAAGGCACTTGTGTTAAGACTAAAACTTATAATTTGTCAAAATCTCCCTATGCTAACATTTGTACCAATGTAATTAATATTATAAATCAAACTTACTCCCCAGCCTACACCTAGAGGCCCCTCACGGAGCCTGGTTTGCTTGTACTGCTGGCATAACACCATGTATATTTTATTAAAGTTGCTGTACAGAGACCCCCAGAATTATGTGTCCTATGTCACATTTTTCCCCAAGTGCTTTATTATTCTGGGGAGGGAAGTAGACAGTATTTGGCCCTGACTGGTTGCTTAGAGTCAAGAGAGCAAACCCTGTCCTTACACCAGCATGACTGGGCATAGGCATGGATGGATCAGCTACATTGGGGACAGCTGCTCTGGTTACTTCTGATCAAAACTATAAAGAACTAAGTCAACAGATAGACCAAGATTTCGCCACCTTAAAACAGTCAATAAGCTAGAGGAGTCACTCAGGTCATTGCTGAGATGGTTTTACAAAAAAAAGAGGTTTAGACCTACTTTTTCTAAAACAGTGGGGTTATGTCTAGCCCTAAAAAAAATGTGTTGTTTCTATACCAACCATTCTGGGGTAATCAAAGTTTAAGCCAACTAAAAAAAGAGACTGCAAGAGAGAGATAAATAAAGGAGACAAAAACAAAATTGGTTCCAAAATTTGTTTTCGACTTCCCCATGGTTAACTACCCTCATAACAGCTTTAGCTGGACCACTAATGCTATTACTTATAGCGATTACGGTTGGTCCCTGCATTATAAAGTGTTTGCTAAAATATATTGAGGGGAGGATTCAATCTGTCAAACTAATGATACTCCGAACTGGGTACAAAAACCTCCCCAATGAGGATATAGCTGATGAATCTATGATTTGATTCATTAACAAAAACCAGTGGGGAATGTAATGGCCCAAGTACCCTGCTGCTTGCTAGACTGACCCCATGCTTGACCCCCGATTCACCTCAAACAGCTAAAGTCATGTACGGTAACATAATTATTGTTCAAAGGTTCCTTGTTCTTTCTCAGAAAGAATTCAAAGAACATTGCCCATCCCTGCCAGAAACAGGACAGTTACCCAAGCATATCGTCCCTGTTACACCTGTGTATTCATTGTGGTTTTTGTCTTTATAAGCCCTGCATACAATGGGCTCGGGGCTCTCACTTCTCAGCCTTGAAACAGAGGCGTGAGTGGGGGCCGTTGGGCTCAACTATTAAAAGCTCTGCAAAATTCTAATTTGGCTGTTTGGGAGTTTATTGTTCTCAGACCCGTCTCACTGACCATAGGGCTTGAGGTCAGCCAGGGTATCACAGAGAGACACTGTCTCCTGAAGGAGCAAAACAAAACTAATCTTAGAATCATGTCTTTGTGAATTTTTTGTTTTGTTTCATTTTTGCAGGGCCAAGAACTAAGTTCTCTATGAGTCCCCCCACCATCCCTAGAACTATTTCTGTTTGTGCTGAGCAAGAGATTTGGCTCTATTATTTCTCAGTTTTAATCCTGCTTTAACTTGCAAGACTATTCTCTGTCATAAAAAGAATGTGACATTTATTTTTCCTTTCTAACCAACAGGGATTAATTTCTGGCAGTTCTGAGGGTGGCGTGGCCGAGCCCAGGGTTCTTTGTGCCTTTGGTGAAAGAATTCAGTTGATACACACAGGCTGCAGCTAGGTAGAATTTATTGCGAAGCAAATAAAAGAGTTACAGCTTCTAAGGAGAAGACAGGCGGTGCGTTCAACCACATGCGTGAGTTTGGGTGACTTTATTCACTCATATCCCTCTTGGGGTTGGGATTCTGATTCCTATTTCCACTTCACTTTGAAGTTACTTAGGACTGCCAAGCATCTTCCATCCTTTTTAGAGGGTCAGTGTTTCCTGGGGCCCCATAAAAAGAAGGTTACCAAGGTAAGTTCTTAACTTAAGCCAGGCCCCAGCCCAAGGCAGGAGTATTTCCCATCCAACAGTTGAGCTGTGAGCTGAGGCAGCCAGGAATGGTCTGTGCCTTGCTCTGGAGCAGAGGGCTGGTCGGGCATCAGAAGGAATGCGCTCAGTGTACATCTCCTCATGCTCTGTGGGGTCGCTTTGGGTCTGAAGGGTAACAAACAACTGGAAATGTGTCCCACAGTGAAGTCTTTCTTTACATAACCGAAAACACAAGCTATTTTGGGGCCTCCACCTTGTGATTTTGCTCTATAAAACTGTGTCTCCCAATAAAGTTTTCCTGCTTTTTTTTTTGGTCTTTTTGACACAGGATCTCACTATGCAGTTCAAGCTGGCCTTGAGCTCACTTTGTAGCCCAGGCGGGCCTCGAACTGACAACAATTGTCCTGCCTCAGCCTCCCGAGTGCTAGGATTACAGGTGTGCACCAAGTTTTCCTACTCTTAACCTGCATTGTTCCTTAGAATCCATCCTTCGATGTTGGGGAACACAAACTCGGCATAGCCCTCCCTCTGTCAAGAGTGGTCACCCAAACCGCGCTTGTTACTGTACTTGTCACATCCCTAGACTGACTTGTTCACCCGCTCCTAACGCCTCCTCTCCTCAGGCCTTGCTTCTCTGACCAAGGCCTGGTTGTCCACACTCAACCTTGGGCCTGGCCCCTTCTGAGCTGCCTGCTATCTTCAGCCTAACTTGCCTGTTCATAATAACAAAGCACCACAAACCCAAGGGCCTTAAAGAGGAAAAACAGCCAGGCGTGGTGGCTCACGCCTGTAATCCCAGCACTCTGGAGGCTGAGGCTGGAGGATCGTTTCGAGTTCAAGACCAGCCTGAGTTACAAAGTGAACTCAAGGCCAGCCTGAGCTGCATAGCCAGACCCTGTCTCAAAAAGACAAAAAATAAATGAATAAATAAAAATAAAAAATAAAGAGGAAAAACAAGAGTATTCTCTTCCAGTTCTGGAAATGCAGGTGTAGGTAGGTCCACTCTCTTTCGGAAGGTGTGAAAAGATCTGTTCCATGCACTCTGCTTTGGCTTCTGATGCTGCATGGCTCCTGGCTGCCCCAGTGGGGACACCTGGCTCCATGGCCCTCCCGGTGACTCAGTGCGCTTCTGCATGTGCATGTGGCAGCCTCTTACGGCTTCCTCCAAGGACAGCAGTCAGATTGATCCCACCAGAGCCTGGTCTCTGCTCCCTTTCATCCTGATTACACCTGCAAAGACTGTCTCATTAGCAGGCTCTGGGGTTAGGACATCAAAATACCTTTTGGGCTGGGTATAGTGGCACACACCTGTAATCCCAGGACTCGGGAGGCTGAGGCAGGAGGATCATTGTGAGTTCGAGACCAGCCTGGGCTACAAAGGGAGCTCAAGGCCGGCCTGAACTGCATAGTGAGACCCTGTCTCAAAAAGACAAAAAAAACCCAAAATATCTTTTTGGGGGCTGTAATGCAACCCACATTAGGCTGCAGAAACCATAGTTTTTGATACAGGAAAATATAAACTCCCAACCTGAACGATATGAGACGAGTTTGTGTTCTCTAAAATTGAAGAATGAAGTTTAGGAACAATGGAGGTTAAGAGCAGGACATATTTATTGAGGGAAAGAAAGCTTCTGTCCAAGAGAGGGACAGATGGGGGACCCTGAGTGGGTTACCCCAAGTCTTTTCTAGGGACTTTTATAGAGCAAAACCACGAGATGAGGCAGGTCCAAGGTAGGAGAAAAATGGACAAAAGTATGGTCAGCCAATAAGAATTGTTCAGGTAAAATTGATTAAACTGGGATGGACTGGGGAAGAGAGTCAGGGGCTTTTCCTGTAAGAGGGTGGGTCAGCGACTCTGCAAGGTGGTTGCGCAGTAGGTGGGTGCATTTGTTTCATCTTTTGTCTTGATGTCTGGTCCACAGCAGATACGCATGTTGTCTTTCATGTTGGCTCCTTCAAGGGCCTGGCCCTGTCTTACTGCCTATAATATTTCTATCCAACTCAGCTGCCTATGACAGTTTTTGGAATGGAAAAGTGTTCCTGCATTTCACCATCTTATGTTTAGGACATAAATGTGAGATTTTTATATGTGGACATTGGTTGGCAGCGTTGAGATACACGTTTTGTGTAGATTGGAAATAACAGAGGAGGTATTTGGTGGGGAGAGGGCTTATCTGGGGGGTACAGCAGGGGAAGGAACCGTCCTTTAATCTTGGTGGTACACTGAGTTTGCAGAGGTAGAAGCTGCTTCAAAGGGGAAGCAAGGTCTACCACCCCAGCTACACAGGAGGCTGAAGCAGGAGAAGCACAAGTTCAGAGCCAGCCTGGGCAACTTAGTGAGAGTGTGCACACAATAAAAAAATCAAAAGCGCTGTGGATGGAACTTGGCCGTAGAGCAGCCCTCAGTTCCAGGCCTCGCACCACCAGAAGTAAAACCAGAGGAGCCAAGGAGTGGGTCAAAGGTGGAACGTGGACTAGGGGTAGGGCCATGTAGCCTGGTGGTGGGGTCCCCACCTGGCACGGGTGAGTCCTTAGGTTCCTGTGCCAGTACTACAGTCAAGGAAGGAAGGAAAAAAGAAAGAAAAGAAAGAAGGAAGGAAGGAAGGAAGGAAGGAAGGAAGGAAGGAAGGAAGGGTGAGAGAGAAAGAAAGAAAGAAAGAAAGAAAGAAAGAAAGAAAGAAAGAAAGAAAGAAAGAAAGAAGGAAGGAAGGAAAGAAGGAAGGAAAGAAAGAGAAAGAGAAAGAGAAAGAAAGAAAGAAGGAAAGACCTAGATAAGCAAGGAGATAGGTTTGTCTAGGCTGCTGTGTGAGGGGGAGCTCCACAGGCCCCAGCCCTCAGGCTTTTATAGGCAGGATAAGCAAAGCAGTGGGGGGTGGCTGGCAAGCAGAAGTCTCCCTGAACAGGAAATGTTTTTCTTTGTGGTTAGCTAGTTTCAGGGGAACAAATAGTTTCCACATTAGCTAGTTATTTGTCACAAAGCATGAGAGGTGTCGTCTGTGTGTGGCCTCACAGTAAACAAGAGAGTGGGCCCTGGGAGCATTAGGGCCTGAGGGAGGGGACGCAGTTCGCCCAAGCCCTGTGGGAAGGACCGCGGGTCTCTCAGTGAGCCATTTCCCACAGACCAAGAGGACAGAGGATCTGCACTGCTTGAGGTCTAGAAGGGAACAGACGTCCACTCTCACGCGCTTCCTCAATCCAGCACTAGAGGTTTTAGCCAGAGCGATTGGATAAGAGAAAGAAATAAAAGGCACGTGAAGAGAAAGGGAAGAAGTGCAGAGAGGCCTGCTTACAGATACGAAGCTACACAAACAGAAGCTTAAGGAGAATCTTGAGAGTTCGAAGCCAGCCTGGGCTACAAAAGTGAGCTCAGGGCCAGCCTGAACTGCACAGCAAGACCCTGTCTCAAAAAGACAAAATAATATAGAAATAAATAAAGAGAAGCCTAAAGACTTTAGCAAAAGATTACAACTGATACATGAATTCAGTAAAGTTGCAGGATACAAAGTCCATATACCATATTCTGTTTGTGCACACAAATGTGCAATGTTATTCGGGACTGAACCCCGGGCTTTCAAGTGAGCTGCGTTTCCGGGCATGGTGCTGCACACCTGTAATCCCAGCATTCAGGAGGCTGAGGCAGGAGGATTGTTGTGAGTTTGAGACCAGCATGGGTTACATAGTGCGTTCAAGGCCAGACTGAACTACATAAGGAGACCCTGTCTCCAAAAAGACAACAAAACAAAACAAAACAGAAAACCATCAAAGCTGCATCTCTAGCCCTTTAAAAAAAACTTTTTTTTTTTTTTTAGTCTATTTGAGACAGCGTTTCATTGTGCAGTGCAGGCTGGCCTTGGATTCACTTTGTAGCCCAGATTGGCCTTGAACTCATAGCAATTCTCCTGCCTCAGCCTCCTGAGTACTGGGATTACAGATGTGCAACACCACACCCAGCCCTTTTCTAAAATTTTGAAACAAGGCCTCATTTAATTGCTTGGGTTGAGCTTATGGTCCTTCTGCCTCAGCTTCCAAGAATGCTGAAATTATAAATGTGCACAATCACTGCCAAGCACGGTGGTGCACACCTATAATTCCAGCACTCAGGAGTCAGAGGTGGGCTAATTGCCTTGACTTTGAGGCTAGCCTGGTCTATCTACTGATTTCAAGGATAGCTGGAAATACATAGTGAAGTCCTATCTCAACCAAAAAACAAAAATACCTGCCCCCCTAAAAAACAAGTGTGTGCCACAATGCCTGGCTTCAATAGCATTTTTACACAGCAGTAATGCACTTGCTCAGAAATTATAAAAGCAATCCCATTCATAGTAGGCTAAAAAAAAAATAGAAATAATTGTTTTTGGAGACAGAATTTCACTATGTAGTTCAGGCTGGTTTTGAACTGACTATGTAGCCTAGGCTGGTCTTGAACTTGCAGCAATTCTCCTGCCTCAGCCTCCTGAGTGCTAGGATTATAGATGTGTGCCACTGTGCCTGGTTTAGAAATGCATTTAATCAAGGAAATGAAAATTACTATATGCTGATAAAAGAAATTGAAAACATAAGACAATGAAAAGGCATTCATGGTCATGGATTAGAAAAACTCAAGTTGTTAAAATGTCCATAATAGCTGGGCGTGGTAGCATGCTCCTATAATCCTGGTATTTAGAAGGCTGAGGCAAGAGGACTGCCGTGAGTTCAAGGTCAGCCTGAACTACTGTACATGGTGAGATCCTGTCTCAGAAACCAAAAAAAATCAGTACTATCCAAAAAAATCCATACTATCCAGAATGATTGACGTGTACATGTACCAACACTCGATGAATGTAATGATTGTGTACTGCAAACATGTGCTAATCTAAATCTAAATCTAAATCCCCAAAAAAGTGACTTATAGACTCAATCAAATTACTGTCAAAATACCAATGACATTCTAGAACTAGAAACTAGAAAAAACCTAGAACTGGAAAAAACATCCAAAGATTCACACAGAAACACAAAAGATGGCTGATCACTATGGTGATAGACTGTCAAACTGGTAAAATATACCTTTCCTGCCCCAGTTCAAGATCTTGGAGCTGTCAATGTCACTATGACTGCCCTCACCCTTTTTGGATTGTTCTGGCTTCTATATGGTTACTTAGACTTAGTCCCTGGGAGAAACCAATTGCACGCTGGGACATTAAGCGTGGCAACAGTACCCAGAGGCAAGGGCAAACATCAGGGATGACCCCGGCCTCAGCATGGCCACTTCTTGGCAGCTTGAAAGGCTCAGAAGGACTGGAAAACAGCCCCTTTGTTTTCCAGGGCTGCTTTGGCCTTCTGGCTTTCTCTGTTTTCCAGAAGGACTGGAAAATAGTCTCCTTGGAGCCTGAGGCTGTCTTGCAAACTTTAAAAATAATTAAAACAGAAAGAAGATGAAACGTTGCCTGCATGGTTGCTCCAGCTGTGGATTGATGGAGCTACTAGCCTGCGGTTACGCCCACAGGAGATGCCCCAAACAGCCAGCGTAGCCAGCACCCCCAGTGTGAGATGGGCTCTGCAGGGTGTGCAGAGGACGGCCCCAGGAGCGGGTAATCAGACTGTGGCAAATTGGCTAATGGCCGTGGCTCACCTGGTTTGGAAGAATCCAGGGAACCTGCTGGAGCAAGTCACTATCTAGGCTTGTTAACTGTGCTACACGAAATGGGCAGATGGAGATGATGTTCACACTGCAGTACTGTACCCCAGATGAGGAACTGCTGACGGCATGCGTCAAGGACATGGTCCTGGCAAGTGGGCTGAGAGGCACACTGGGTCAGTGGCAGCCCTTCTAGCCTCCGGTACAGATCTCCCAACCCATGATGCTCTTGATGCCTTGGCCATGCTGGGAGACATGGAAATGGGTGAGCGACTCCCCTGGGATAGATTGTGGGGTCACTCAAGGTCAGTTGATGCCACGTCTGGACAGACCTGCTGGCTGCCGGCCTAGCGACAGATAAGTTAGACGGGCAGCCTTTGCAGGTGTTGCTGACTCTGTGGAGGCAGTTACTCCCTGAGCAGCAATATTGGCCTATGGGCCAGGGCCAGAAGGCCAAAGCAGCCCTGGGAAAGCAGGAAGAAGTGATATTGGCCTCCTTTTACCCTGATCAGGAGGCAGGCCGTGTTACCTGGGTCATGAGGGTCCTGGGAGACCAGAGGCTATGTATAAAACTGACTATTTACTGGTCCCCCAAAATGTACTGGACTATTTACTGTGCAGTGTGTACTAATGTTGCTGGATACCAGAGCTGAGTCAACGTTAGTGTGTGACAAACCAGACTGTTTTACAAGACCTACTGTGTACATAGCGGTCACTACGTCATGGTCCAGAAGGACTAGGAGACTCTGGTTGTCAGCCACTTGCTTCCATACCTCTGTGGTGGTGATGTGTCCCCAGTTGCTGAATACAGACTGAGGGTTGACATAGTCACTGGTGCTTGGCTCAACACCAAGCAGGAGAATTCCAGCGGTGAATTTGTGCGGTAAGAACTAGAGTCCGAGGACATCCATGCCACACACCCGACTCTCCCACGAGCCACATGGGTTGTGTACGTGAAGCAGTACCAGATGCCTGGGGAACATGAGGAGATGGGACAGACTGTCTGAAAGTTAAAAAAAAAAACAAAACAAGAGTGATACCTCCTGCACAGAGCCCTTCTGTATGGCCTATGCAAAAGCCAGATGGGTCATAGCAAACGACTGTAAAATCTCACCCTGACGCTGGCAGTCAGGATCAATTTCCCTTCACCCAGGGGACAGACAGACAATGGATCTTCTAGATGTTGCCACAAGGCTACTTATGAAGCCCAACTTTGTGTCGTGGGCTGGTGTCCCAGGACCTGGCCACCCGGCGTAAGCCACACTCTGTGTCACTGCTTTGTATTGATGACATTATGTTAGCTTGATCCTCTTGCATATTTGAAAGCCACCGCACATAGTCTGAAGAAAGCTTTGCTGGCATGAGGGTGAACATAAATGAAGATGAGGTCTGGAGGCCTGGCTTGTCTGACAAATTCTTGGGGGTTGTGTGGTTGGGTAAGACCAGACCCATAACGATATGCCAATTATAGGCGTATTTTGGCTTGCTAGGTTTTTAGCAGATGCCCCACACCTGGCTGCCCTGCTGTGCCCTTCATATCAGATGGCCAAAAGAAGCACAACACGGGGCTGTGTAGACACAGCGAAAGCTGCTTGCTGGACAGGTGCAGCAGGAGCTGCTTTTCAGGACTCAGCGAGGGCTGTGGCACAAGTGCGAGTCCTACCAGTCGTTGACCCCCAACCTGCCATTTCTCCTGACCATCAGTGTGAATGACGATGGATTTGCCTGGGGCCTATGGCAAAAACAGGGAAAATAGAAGCACCCTGTTGGGTGCCTTCCAGCTGATGGGTGATATACTACCGATGGGCCTAGCGGTGACCCAGCCCTACAACGGACAGCACTTGCTGTCCATCCCAGTATGGAAGTACTCTGGTTTGAAACCAGAACAGGCAGATAAATCAATGGGCAGAACTGCAGACAATGCAACTGTATGTGATACATGAAAAAGGTCCCCTACATGCATTGCATGGGCAACTGGGCAATCCTGGGGGAGGGTCTAACACCCTAACTGCTGGTTTAGGCAGCTCAGGAGCAATAGACAGGGCACCAAGAAACTTGACAGAGATCCATCCCTGAGGGCTGGGGATATAGCTCAGTGGAATAAGCGCCTGCCTGGCAAGCGCAAGGTCCTGAGTTCAATCCCCAGTACCGCCAAAAAAAAAAAAAAAAAAAAGAGAGAGAGAAAGATCTATCCCTGAATTCATCATCTAGGATCAAGTGAGCACATCCAGAGGACTTCCAGGAGACCTGCCCTGATGAGTCAAATCCTCTGAAGACTGCCTTGAAGAGACAAGGCCCTCAGACCCTTGCTCCCGCCGCTCTGGAAGCTGGCCGGTCAACGCACAGCTGAAGGGTGAATGGACACCAGACACTGGAGTGCCTGCCTTGATGGATGTTCTGTTACCCAGTTTGGTTGCTAGTTCCTGTCATTTGAGTTGGTGCCAGCTGCAGGACTTTGGGCTGTGTCCCCAGGGGGCCAAGAGATTCCTGGCAGGATTGTTCTTGTCCTTGTGTATGTTGATATAACTATAACATTGGGTACCCTACACTGCTTCTCCATGTTTTGAAATGCTTGGTAATTTCTTCCTGTGATCATCTTGTTAGACCAATGCCTGTAAAGTCACTTTACAATGCCTGTTAAGTCACTTTACACTGACACTGTTACTAAGTTTAATGTACTGCTGTGCTGTTCGGTTTTTAGTTCCTTGCTGATCTGGGTGTTCACCATCACTCTTTGGACCAGGACTCTGGAGGACTGAAGTCCCCACGAAAAGACTACATTTGTTCTCACCTATGTAAACATAATTCTTGGGTTGCTCACTTTTAGCTGCCTACAGCAAAATGAAGATGACTTTCCTGTGGATAATATATCTAAACATCCTAGAAGCAAATTCAAGACACTAGAATTTTCAAATTCAAATTTATGGCATGAACCCCGTCATCCTTAATCAGACTAAATGGGACCCCCAGCCCCTGACCTCCTGTGCCCGGTTAACAGCAGCTACCAGGTCCTTCAGGCTGTAAACCCAGACTTCTGCGAAGACTGCTGGCTCTGTGTCTCCCTTTCAGTTCTCTCCTGTCAAGCTCTAGGTCTCACCTGCCTACTTCAGCCTCATCCTACGATGGTATGGGGAAAGACTTCCCGCTTCCTGGGTTCCAGATAGGGCCAAAATGCTCCTGCTGACTATGTAGATGTGTTGACTATCATCTCAGGTTCCCTAGCAGCCCCCCTCGGGCCTTTGTTGCACTGACAGGATGCATCAAGTGTTTGATAGCACCAAAGTGAGTCTTTGTGTGCTTGCTTTTCTGGTACCTGACCTGTCTGTGTATTCAGGACACCGAGGACCTGCACGTGCCCATCAGTCATGTCAGAAACGTGGCCCCGTGATATTGCCCGTGTTAACTGAGACAGCAGTAGCAGGGAGTTGAACAGTCAGTGTTACAGGTATGAGTGTGAGCCAACAACAGTACTCACAGCTAAGTGCTCAGATGGCTGGGGATGTTGCCAATGTACAGACCTCAGTGGACACGCTGCAGGATCAGGCAGACTCCTTAGCTGCAGTCGTCCTGCAGAATCAAAGAGCCTTAGATCTCCTGGCAGCCCTGTGTGGGGTACCTGCCTCTTCCTGGAGGAGGAATGTTGGTATTATGCTAATAAGTCAGGAATAATAAGAGAAAACTCCTGCCAGCTGTGGAAATGCCGCAAACACAGGCTTCCAGATCTTGTGGAAAGCTCTTCCCGGTGGGGATCCTTAGACTTTCTCCCTTCTTGTACAGGAGCCGTCCTGGATCCTTGTATGATCTGCACTCTGACACGCTTCCTGACTAAACGCTTTAGAGCTGTGCGCCACCAGCTTCTTTCAGAGGCCACTCTCTCCTATCAGCTCCTTAACACTGGGAAACTGGGGAAACTGAGGAAGAAGATTCTCCCCCATAATGAAAGCAGGGGGAGATGTTAGGGCACACTTATAGAATGGCAGACCTATGGGCATATTGTAACAAAAGTTAGAAATCACTTCACAGCCTGTGACTATGCTCGTGCTGCCTGCCACATGGCTAGCCTTTTTTGTTGTTGTTGTACTGGGAATCTAACTCAGGACCTTGTACTTACCAGGCAGGTGCTTATGCCACTGAGCTATATCCCTGGCCCACATAGGTAGCCTTGACTGTCTAGGCCCAGATGTTCTCCCTTAACAGTGTGTAGGTCTGTGTCAGGCCTGACTGTGTCTGGCTTGTGTTTTAAAAAATATGCAGTGATTCCACCTGCTTCTAGGGCTTCAAGGCCTTCATGTTTGGGGAAGACTGGCCCGTCAAGGACACTTTCAACTCTACCTACTCTTCTCAGACCCGTTCCCTCCCAGAATGCTCCTGTACAAACCTGCCTGACAATAGATGACATAATTCTTGTATTCCATGTAACCAATCATGTAGTGACTTGCTATCAGCTTTGTACTTCCCATTCATAAGCCATATTTAAACTGAGCTGAAACCTAACTCTGGGCTGGTGATTTGAACCTCTGGGTTCCCCAGCCTGCTAGTGCAATAAAAGTTGTCTTCTTCTTCTTCTTTTTTTTTTTTTTTTGTCTTTTTAAGACAGGGTCTTGCTGTGCAGTTTAGATTGGCCTTTAGCTCACTTTGTAGCCCAGGCTGTTCTTGAATTTACAAGGATCCTCCTGCCTCAGCCTGCTGTGCTGGGATTACAGGTGTGCGCCATCACGCCTGGCCAAAAGTTGCCTTCTAACCCCTCGGTGCAAAGCGTCTTCTGTTTGCTTTGATGTTGGTTTTTCTGCTACAGTTCTGATCCTGTGTCAAAATAAAAAAGGACTGGGGATGTTGCTCAATGTGAAGGCCCTGGATTTAATCTCCAGTGCCATAAAAAAGAAAGAAAGAAAAGAAAAAAAGAAAGAAAGAGCAAGCAAGCTGGCTTAGGGGTGGCTTACCGAGCTGGTCTGGGTCACTCTGCGTGCACCCAGGCTGGTGGGAGCATGCACAGCGGGTGACCAGACAACATGAAGCAGCTCCTCATCACTGAGTCATGGGATGCGTTTCAGTTCTGCAAGTCTCAGGAACAAAGGTCGGTACTTCCTCCTGCGCTTCCTGTCACCAGTTATTTATACAGTACATGGATGGACAAGCTCAGGTGGCAGTCCCCAGTCTTTGTGACAACAGGGACCGGTTTTGTGGAGGACAATTTTTCCACAGACAGGGCTGGGCAGTTTCAAGGCGAGTCAGGCATATTATGTTTCTTATGCATTCTATTACTCTTATTATGACATTGTACTATGGAATTCAAAAACTATACAACTCACTGTGCTACAGAATCCATGGGATCTCTGAGCATGTTCTCCTATAGCCAGATGGTGCTGTTGGGAGGTGACGGAGATGGTGACACCGGAAGGGTGTTGCTTATGTCCAGTCTGCTTCATGACCTCATGTTGGTTGCTGTCATGGTAGAACATCCTGCGCCACAAAGATAGGATGCTGGAAAACATTCTGCCTTGACCTTAGTCCAGGATGTATGGAGATTTGAAGTTGTCTTGCACATTTTTTTTTCACTCTTGAAATATAGAATTTCATTTAGAAACTTTTTTTTTTTTGTCTTTTTGAGATAGGGTCTCACTATGCAGCTCGGGCTGGCTTTGAGCTCACTTTGTAACCCAGGCTGGCCTTGAACTTGAAACAATCCTCCAGCCTCAGCCTCCCAACTGCTGGGATTACAGGCATGTGCTATCATGCCCGGCTATAAACTGTTAAAGTAGAAAAAAAAAAAAATCCCTGTCAAGAAGGACCAGGAGAAATAAGGTGTGGTGGTACAGGCCTGTATTCCCACCACTCAAGTGGCTGAGGGAGGAGGATCCTTGCAAGTTCAAGACCAGCCTGGGCTACAAAGTGAGCTCAAGGCCAGCCTGAACTGCATAGCGAGACCCTGTCTCAAAAAGACAAAAAACCCTGTTTTCTACACATTTTAGAACAAGCTACCACCAGAAACAAAGCAATACAAACCAGGGGCTCAACAATCTCAGTAGTGAGTAACATATACGTCATAGGACTCTGCCTAACAATGGAACTGAATAGACCATGGCCAAAAACCAAATGGGGGAAAGTTAAGGGGTGAAATATTTTAAATGTTAATCATTCGTTCAGACATGGTCCTGTATTTTCTGCAAAACAAAATTAGCATTCAGTAACAGTGGTGAATCTTATATGCAAAGAGATGAGTACCCTGGCAGGGTGTTCATGGAAGAGCAGAGCGCTGTGGGCCGCAGAAACCAGTAACACTCAGTCTTGGAGATCAAGGTAGCAGTGGCCTCCCTGCTCCCTGCCTTTGCCAGAGGCCAGCAGGCGCTTGCAGCAATGCCATCTGCCCACGTACTTCTAAGCTACGCAGCAAACTCAGGAGCCAGACAAGAGTCCCAGTGGACAACGGGAGTGGAGAGACACACGCCCATCCAACTCCCAGAGACAGAGCCCAGCCGCCATAGCTGTGAGATTATGAAACTAGACACTTTCTTTCCCAAAACAACACAATACACAAGTTTCAGGAATAACTAAAAAACCATCAGAGCAATGCTCAATAAAAATTGAGATCTTTGGTTTTTTTAGAGTAGAACTCTTCTCAGGTGAGGCCTGTGGGTAGGCTCCGCCCCACACCTTTGGGCAGGGAAGGAGCTCAGACTGGGAGGGCCCATCCCTGTTGGTGGTTGAGGTCTGTAACATGGAAACAACCTCAGGCTCTGTGGTCCTCTGGGTTGGGAGGAGAGGCCTGTTCTTTCCTGACCAGCTACCTGAGGATCTCATAACAGCAGCCCCTGCCTAGCCACCATCAGCTTCAAGGCTGCAGCCTGCATGTTTCCTGTCCGTGGCCTAGAGACCCTGGTACAAATGGCCAGCATTCCCTCACCATTGCAGGTGTGGTCTGAGTTGTGCACCCCAGCAACTGCCTGGGGTTCCTGGGCCCAGTGGTCCACAGTCTGCTACCATCTTGGGATAAGTGTGACATCCAGGAAAACTAGGGTCCCTAGAGTCCTTTGTGAGCTGCCTAGGTAGCTTGTAGCTCAGCACTTTTCATCTGACATCCAAAATGACAAGACATAGGAGCAAAATGCAGTCTCAGAACTCAGCTCCACCCAGAACAAGTACAGGAGACAATGACATAGGAGAACTAGGAAGCCACAGACCTGGAATTTCTGAAATGATCACATCTGAAGTAAAGCAACAATTCCATCAAGCCACAGAGGAGATTAAATAAGAAATAATCTCAGGCAAAAAATGGAATGAAAATAATAATGGAAGAGATGCTTCGCACATATAGGGAAGAAACAGATAAGAGAATAGAAGAATATAGGCAACAAATGGAAACATTACATGAGCAATTTAGGAATGAATTAGAACTCATGAAAGAGACTCAAAGGGATTTCCAGGCAATGAAAACTTCCACTGAAAGCTTGCAAAACAACTTGAATGAAACCAAAGATAGAATTTCAGATCTTGAAGACAGCATGACAGCTAATGACCATGAAAGGAAGGATCTCTAAAAGTCATGAAGGATCCAAGGAAAATCAATTGAACAGCTGCAAGACGAGGCAAAGGGAAGTAATGTCTGAGTAATAGGAGTCAGTGAAATAACAGGAGGCAACACAAATGACATAAGAAAAATATTTGCCGAATAATAGCACAGTAAAAGATACTGATGTGCAGGTAAAAGAGGCATATAGAACTCCAATGAGCCACAACCCAAATAAAACCACATCCAGACATATAATACTCAAGATCCCAGATAGCCAGCAAAAGAATACAATATTAAAAGCTGCTAGAGAAAAGAAACAGATCACCTATAAAGGAAAGCCCAGCAGAATCACAGCAGCAGAAACCATTAAATCAAGAAGAGCTTGGAATGAGATATTAAGATTCTGAGACAAAACAGCTTCCAACCCAGACTGATGTATCCTGCAAAACTATCCTTCAAACTGAATGGAGAAATAAAATATTTCCATGACAAAGAACAACTGAAGAACTTCATCAGTGCCAAACCAGTGTTACAAAAAGTACTAAAAGATATTCTAGACACAGGAAAGAGACCACAATCTCAAGAACAAAAATAGAAAGGAACCCTCAAGCAGAACAAGCAATTAAACAGATAATAAAAGTAGGAAAGCAACAGCAAGTAAATAGCATGACAAGAATAAGCCAACATATAACAGTTATAACCATTAATGTAAATGGCCTCAATTCACCACTCAAAAGAAACAGACTGGCAGAGTGGATTAAGAAACAAAATCCCACAATATGCTATATACAGGAAACACACTTTACTCAAAAGCAAATCCACAGACTGCAAGTCAAAGGATGGAAAACAATTCTCCATGCAACAGATTCCCAGAAAAAAACAGGGATAACTATTATGTTTGCAGACAATGTAAACTTCAAACTGAAAACAATCAAAAGAGATCAAGAAGTCTACTATATCCTAGTTAGGGGAAAGCTGCAAGAGGAAGAGATAACAATCCTAAACATGTATGCATCAAATACTGGTGCACCAAGCTACATAAGTCAAATCTTAACAGACATAAAAAACCAAATAATCAATAACACTATTGTAGTAGGGGACTTAAATACTCCTTTGATGCAAAGAGACAGGTCAATTGGACAAAAACTCAGCAAAGAAATAGCAGACCTGAACCAAAGGTGCGAACAAATGGACTTAGTAGATGTATGCAGAGTGTTCCACCCTACAACACCAGAATACACATGTTTCTCAGCTGCACATGGGACTTTCTCTAAAATAGACCACATTCTAGCCCATAGAGCATACCTATGTAAATGCAAAAGAATTAAAATTATCCCCATGCATATTATCTGACCACAGTGCAATGAAGTTGGAAATTAATGACAAAGGGAACTCCAAAAACTCCATAAACACTTGGAAATTAGACAACACCATCCTGAACAACCAATGGGTCACAGAAGAAATTTAAAAATACCTACAAACGAACAAAAATACAAATACAACTTACCAGAATCTTTGGGATACAATGAAAGCAACCTCAGAGGGAAATTTATAGCAATGAACTCACACATAAAGAAAACAGAAAGAGAACAAATAAATAGCTAATGCTGCACCTCAAACTTTTAGAAAAAGAAGAACAAGTCAAGCCCAAAGCCCAAAGAAGGGAGGAGATTATAAAGCTTAGGGCAGAAATTAATGCAATTGCAACGAGGAAAACACTACAAGAACTAATTGAATCAAAGACTTGGTTCTTTGAAAGATTAAATAAAATTGATAAGCCCCTAGCCAATCTTATCAAAAAAAGAAAGAACTCAAATGCATGCAATAAGGAATGAAAAGGATGAAATCACTAGAGATCTGACAGAAATTCAAAAGATAGTTAATACCTACTTTGAAAATCTTTACTCTCATAGGATAGAAAACTCAGAAGAAATGGACAGATTCCTAGAAATGTATGAATTATCCAAGTTGAATCAGGAAGATATAAAAATCTTGAACAACCCAATATCAATTAATGAGACTGAAAATGTCATTAAAAACTTACCAACAAAGAAAAACCCAGGCCCTGATTGATTCACAGCAGAATTTTATAAAACATTCAGCGATTTGATGCCAACACTCCTCAAACTCTTCTATGAAATTGAAAAGGAAGCAATTCTCCCTAACTCATTTCTGGAGGCAAGTATTATACTGTTACCAAAACCTGAGAAAGACCCAATCAAGAAAGAGAACTATAGGTCAATCTCCCTAATGAACATAGATGCAAAGATATTCAATAAAATACTAGCAAATAGAATGCAGCGAATCATAAGGAAAATTATAAACCATGACCAGGTTGGATTCATTCCAGGAATGCAGGGATGGTTCAATATTCACAACTCAATTAATGTAATAGGCCATATCAATAGAGCCAAAGACAAAAACCACATGATCATCTCAATAGATGCAGAAAAAGCTTTTGATAAAGTCCAATATGCATTCATGTTAAAAACCCTAGGAAAAATAGGAATAGATGGCCTTTACCTCAATCTGATCAAAGCCGCCTATGAAAACCAACAACCAACATCATACCAAGTGGACAAAAACTGAAAGCTTTCACTTTAAAGTAAGGAACAAGACAAAGATGTCCACTGTCACCACTACTATTCAATATAGTTCTGGCAGCATTAGCCAGAGCAATTAGACAAGAGAAATAAAAGGAATAAGGATAGGAGAGGAAGAAGTAAAACTATCACTATTTGCAAATGACATGATACACTACATGGAAGACCCTAAAAACTCCACAAGAAGACTCCTGGAATTAATCGACAAATTCAGCAGAGTAGCTGGATACAAAGTCATCACCCCAAAATCAATAGCATTCCTATACGCAAACAACAAAGAGACTGAGAGAAATTAAGGAAGCCATACCTTTTACAATAGCATCCAAGAAATTGAAATATTTAGGAATCTTTCTAACAAAAGAAGTAAAAGATCTACTCAATGAAAACTATAGTACTCTGAAAAAAGAGATCAAAGAGGATTTCAATAAATGGAAAAACATTCCTTGGTTATGTATAGGAAGAACTGATGTTGTGAAAATAGCCACACTACCAAAATTTTTGTATAGATTCAATGCAATTCCCATTAAACTACCATTAGCATACCTCACAGATCTAGAGAAAACAAGCCTTAAATTCACCTGGAACCAGAAGAGACCCAGAATAGAAAAAGCAATCCTGGGCAACAAGGACAAGTCATGTGGAATCACAATCCCTGACCTGAAATTATACTACAAAGCTACTGTAATAAAATCAACCTAGTACTGGCTAAGAAACAGACCTGAGGATCAGTGAAACAGACTGGAAGATGCAGCCATAACCACAAACACACTCAGCCACCTAATATTTGAGAAAGGGGCCAAACAAGCTCACTGCAAGAAAGATAGCCTCTTAATAAATATGGTGTTGGAAAAATTGGCTTACCTCTTGCCGAAGACTGAAAATAGACCTAATTCTATCAACATGGACAAAACCCAAGTCAAAATGGATCACAGATCTCAATATTAAAACAGAAACACTAAATCTATTGGAAGAGAAGGTAGGTAAAAATCTTGGGGACATAGGAGTAGGCAGAGAGTTCATGAACAAAAATCAAAATGCAAGGGAAACACTTCAAAGAATCAATAACTGGGACCTCATCTTACTGAAAAGATTTTGCACATCTAAAGAAATCACCAGCAGCATAAAAAGAAAACCCACAAATTGGGAAAAATCCTAACTGGCTGTCCCTCGGACAAAGGCCTTCTATCTAGAACATACAAAGAATTAAAAAACATGAACCCATCCAAATTCAAAGACCCAATCCAGAAATGGGCATCTGAGATGAATACACACTTCTCAGATAAAGAAATACAAAGGGCAAATAAATATATGAGAAAATGTTCTACATGTTTAGTTATTCGAGAAATGCAAATTAAAACAACATTGAGATTTCATCTCACCTCAGAAGACTGGTCAGCATCAAAAAATCAATCAATAACAAATGCTGGCGAGGCTGTGGAGAAATAGGAATTCTTCTCCACTTCTGGTGGGAATGCAGACTGGTGAAACCACTGTGGAGATTGGTTTGGAGATTCCTCAGCAAACTAGATCTAGAGGTCCCATACAACCCAGCTATCCCCCTTCTGGGTATTTTCCCAGAAGATCTGAAAACATCTTATCACAGTGATATATGTGCACCCATGTTAATAGCAGCACAATTTGTAACAGCTAAATTGTGGAAGCAACCCAAATGTCCGTCCACTGAGGACTGGATAAAAAAACTGTGGCATTTTTATATAATGGAATATTACTCAGATATAAAGAAAGACAAACTTGAGGCTTTTATAGGTAAATGGTCACAATTAGAGACCATACTCTTCAGTGAAATAAATCAGATGTGCATGTGCAAGCAATGTATCGTATCGCTAGAGTAAGAAACTGAAAGTGGGAATATAAATTAGGTATGAAAGGAAACTGCTCAAAAGTAAAGAGCAAATGAGATGAGGGGAAGGAGAAAAGAAAGAAAGGAATAACTATGTATGTATGTATGTATGTATGTATGTATACGCAGGATGGCTAACATGGTTCCACTATTGACTTATGTTGCTTTATTGTAAGGAACAGTTAACGATTAGTTGTTTGATCAATCTTGTATGTCTGTATGTGTTTTCCTGAGCATACACTTTGAAGTTACCAATATGTAACACAACAACCACTGTTAATTCCCAGTCACCTTGTCTGTAATTCAGTTTTGATTGTACTGTTCTTGTGCTACTTTGTGTCTGTTTGTTAATGTTTTCGTTTCTTTACTTTTAAAAAAAAATCAAGATCTTCACCTGGGATATAGCTCAGTGGCACAAGTGCCTGACTGGCAAGTGCAAGGTCCTGAGTTTGATTCCTAGTAAAAAAAAAAAAAAAAAAAAAAATATATATATATATATATATATATATATATATATATGAAAAACAATTAAACTTCTGTAAAATGTGCTTTTTTTTTTTCCCCTTTTAGAGACAGGGTCTTGCTATGTAGTTCAGGCTGGCCTTAAACTCACTGTGTTTGAGGCTGGCCTCAAACTCAAAGTAACCTTTCAGCATCAGCCTCCTGAGTGCTGGGATTATAGGTCTATGCCACCACCATGCCCAGTTCAAAGTGCATTTTTAAAAAGAGATACTTTTTGTTTTGTCTTGTTTTGGTTTGGTTTGTCTGTTTTGAGACAGGGTCTCACTATTCAGTTCAGGCTGGCCTTGAGCTCCCTTTGTAACCCAGGCTGGTCTCGAACATGCAATGATCCTCCTGCCTCAGCCTCCCGAGTGCTGGGATTACAGGTGTGTGCCACCGTGCAGGCTAAAGAGGTACTTTTTGCTTATGAAAAGAAACAGTGAATCCTCTAAGAATAATAAAAGGGAGTACTTTACAATTAAGTGCATGACTAGACATCAGTCCCTTTGGGGAGGAGGATCAACCTCCTTAACACACCCTTCCAGGAAAGTTCTCGTCCATTCCTGTGCACTTGCTGCATGACTGCTTCTGCATTTGATCCCCATTTAATCAATGTTTCCCAAGCAACTATACTGTAATCTTATGAGTTGACCACAGTCTTGTCTCAACTCACACCCATTCTATTGATATAGGGGAAAGAAACTCCCAGCCTGAAAGTTATCTGGGATGAGTTCGTGTTCTATAAAATTGAAGAATGAACGTTAGGAACAATGGAGGGTAAGAGCAGAATATATTTATTTAAGGAAAGAAAGCTTCCTTCCCAGAGAGGGACAGAAGGTGACCCAAGTGGGTTGCCCAGGAACCTGTCTTTTACAGAGACTTTTATAGAGCAAAACTACGAGGTGAGGTGGGTCAAAGATGGGGGGAAAATGGGAAATCACAGAGCGGACGGTAGGTTTTTCTGGCAGAGAGAGAAGTAAAGCGGAATAAAATGCCTTTATTGTGGGTGTGAAGACCACAGTAGGGAAGAGAAGAGAGACGTGGAAATTTTGAGGGCCTGTCGTGGGGTCAAAGGCTAAATAGGCCCAGGCTGGAGGCGGGGATTAGGAGGAGGACCAGGATTGGGCAGAAGTATGAGAAAATGAAACATGATATCACAAAAAGGGAAGTAGGAAGTTGTGATTTGACTCAGAAAGAAGGGTGATGCTTAGCATATGACCTCTAGTGGCCAGCACCATATTGGCTTGGCACCACACTGGCTCAGCACAACACATGGTCTCCAGCGCCATATTGGCTGGACGCCATAGTGACTAGACAGAAATTACAGTGAGGCGAGAAACCCATCAGTGGGCATGAGGTTGAACAAAACTATGGTCTGCCAATAAAGATTACAAGTATAATTGTTCAGGTAAAATTGATTATATCAGGATCAAATGGAGAAGTGAGTCACATAAGAAGCAGGCATGAATACAGGACAGAGGCTTTTCTTATAAGGAATTGGGTCAGTGACTCAAGGTGATTGCTACCTATTTAGAATATCAATCACTGATGTCCATCCCTAGGGGGGTATGTGGGTGAGTTTGTTTAATCTTTTCTCTTGAGGTCTGGCCTGAAGTGGAAGTATCTATCTCTCCATTTGCAAAGTATCTTGTCTTTCATGCTAAGTCACAAGGCAGCTAGTCCCCCATGGGAAAACTTTAACTCTCAATATTTCTCTCCTTCCCTTACCTGTTCCACTTCAGTTCCCTTTGGCCACAAAAGCCAAACCCACCCTCATCCGCTTTGGTAGGCCTCTGACGAACAGCTGACCTCGCTCAGGGTGTTCTTGCCAAATCCACCCTGCTCCGACTGTTCTGACTCACAGACAACACCACCACCCCCACTGCCCCTGCTCCTGCTATAATGGCCTGCCAACACCCACGCCAAAAAAGAGTTTAAAAGCCCACATTTTGCTCAGCTCGCCACTGCCATGGTCCACTAGGCAGCCTACTACCCACCTGCGCCACTACCCCTAATAAAGACTTCTCTGGTCTCAGAAGGTCTGGTCTGGTTCCATGCGGGTCTTGGTTTCTATCATTTCATACTGGCTCCTTTGAGGACCCAGCCCTCAGCTGCCTATAACTTTCCCTTCTCTGAAGTAACCAGAACTGCTGTAAAGGAATAATGGGCGATGATCTCTGTGGCTTTTTTTGGCTGAAAGAGGTCGTAGTTGTTGATCAGCAGTCAGAGACATTCTCCAGAGGGTCTATCTAGAGGCCCTCGATAGACACCAGGCATTTTTATCTTGGGTAGGCCTATAGCTTTAAGCCTGGAGAAGACAAGGCCAAACAAACAATTAAGTATACATGGGCCAAATAATAAGATCAGCTGGATAATTATGAATAGAATCACAAAGTCTTTTTTTTTTTTTTTTTTGATCTTTTGAGACAAGGTCTCATTATGCAGTTGAGGCTGGCTTTAAACTCACTTTGTAGTACAGGCTGGCCTAACCTCACAATGATCCTCCTTCCTCAGCCTCCTGAGTGCTGGGATTATAGGCGTGTTCCACCATGCCCAAACATTTTTACCAAGAGAAGCCAGTAATGGGTTCCCATAAAGAGGGTAAGGATAAGGTCCAGGGAATTTCTAACTCTGATCTGTCATTGATTTGTCATGTAATATCTTGAACAGCTATTGAGATGTTAGCAGAAGAATCAGGAATGTACACGTAACATTTAGTTTTTACAATTATACAAGTATCTCTTGTGCTGCTCTTAGAATGTCTAATGCCACCCGATTTTGGAGAATGGCCTTCTCACTAATTTTCTTTATTTAAGAGGGAGAGGCCAGTGGCGGTGTCACTTAAGGCCCACTGAGTATAGTTAGCTAAGGCCTTGGTATGTGTCATGTAACCCTCTCTCTGGACAAGATCTGATGGATCCCAGGAAGAGGAACCCAAAAGCAACCTAGCATATTTGTTGTAGGTTTTATCTGTACCATTACCTGAGGTATGGCATCCTCTAGGCAAGAACAAATCTTCCAAGAAATTAGAGCATTGTTATCTAAGTGTGACCATTACAGCTGACAGGTCAGTTTGGAAACTGTTTGCAAGGGGCAGCAATTGTAACCCGCTGGCTCTCAGACCCCTTTACTGATGGAGTCTGACATTTTGTCTTAAGTCCCTCTGGCTTTAGTTATAACTATCTCTGAAATTCTATGACTTGAGAAAACCAGATGAACACCTTATTTTGACCAATGAAAAGCTCTTAAGATTTTGTACCTGAACAAAAATATGTATTACATTTGTAAAGGTCAGTCTCAGCAGCATCTTGGTTAGCTGGCAACCTGGACATGTATGACAGTGTTCAGACAGGATGAAATCTCTCCGGGAGGAGACTGGGGCTTGTAGGCATGACTGAAAGGAATGAGCAAAGAGAAAGTTGTCCCATTTACGGCTCAAGTGAGGTTTTTTTTTTTAGTGATTCTTTATTGAGGCATGAAGACTGGAAGGAAGGTCAGGGCTGGAGAAGGACAAAGAGCCCTGGGCCAATGTCCCACAGTAGGCTTGCTGTTCTCTGTCGTCATGATTACTCAGGGCCCCTCCATGGCGATGACAGGGAGCGATGCCTGTTCTGCCAGGGGAGGAGGCAGTCCTGGGCCCTTTAGTCCTTCTGGGCCACCTGGGAAGATGAGTCTGAGCTGGGGGCCTCTGCCTCAGAGTGTGGTCTCTCTCCAGCGGCTGCCTTGGCAGTCGGGGTGTGGCTTGAAGGCAGTCCCCAGAAGGTGGCCTGGCTTTTGACAGCAGTAGCAGATGAACTTAGTCACTGAACTCTTCTTGGAGCGCAGAGAATCAGACTTAGGGTCTGGTTTTTTTGTGTGTCGGGGTGGGGTGGGGGTGTTACGGTTGATACTTTGTGTCAACTTGGGGAGTCTGGAGGTTTGGCTGAGTAACTCAGCAGTTGTAGATCTTGGGGTGAAAAGGACATGCCCTTATCCTTCTGGGATGTTGTTTATTGTGTTAATTTGGGAAGTTTAAAAGGTTAATTATGCGATTCAGCAGGAAGCCAGGTGCTTACTTTGTACACATCCTGAGCCTGTGGAAGAGGAGAGCATGGACACTGTGTGAGAGCTACATGCCCCCTGGGTGGGGGCAAGCTGTTTACAAGATAGAGGAGAGAAAGAGGCTGCTTGGCTGCAGTTCCACACATTTGCTGGTTGTTTGCTGCCCTGAACAGTTTGCCCTCTGCCATGTGCCACTCTGCCTCTGAATCAGCCAAGTATGGACTGAAACCTCCACAAACTGTAAGCTAAATAAACCTTTCCTTCCTTCATTTTGAGTGTTGGGTATTTTGTCTCAGCAATGAGAGAAAAGTAACCAAGACAGGGGGTCTGCAACAAAAACAGTCGCTTTTTGATCTCTTTGGTTTTTCTCTTTTTTTTTTTCCAGTCCCAATTATAGAATGCTAAGGAGGCAATTTTTACTAAAGTATCAAGCCAGCTATCTGGACCAAGAGCTATCTTTTATAGCTTTTTTTCTGATATCTTGGGCTGACTAGGTAATGAACTTATTTTTAAGAATAATTTGTCCCTCTACTGAATTAGGATCTAGGGAAGTATGTTTTATTAATACTTCTAGTGAATGTTTTAAGAAAGCAGAGGGGTTTTTATCTTTTTTTCTCATAAATAGCTGAAATTTAAAAATAGAAAGCTTGGTTTTTATTCTTTCTAGATCTTTAAGAACAGATGTCTAGGGGCTGGGGATATAGCTCAGCAGCATAAGCACCTGCCTTTCAAGCACAAGGTCCTCCCTGAGTTCAATTACCAGTATGTCTTGGTTACTTTTCTCTTGTTGCTGAGACAAAATACCCAACACCCAAAATGAAGGAAGGAAAGGTTTATTTAACTTAACAGTTTGTGGAGGTTTCAGTCCATACTTGGCTGGCTCAGAGGCAGAATGGCACATGGCAGAGAGCAAACTGTTCACGGCAGCAAACAGCCAGCAAATGTGTGGAATGGCAGCAAGCAGCCTCTTTCCTTCCCTTACATTGTAAACAGCCTGCCCCCACCAAGGGGGTGTGCAGCTCTCACAGAATCTCCATGCCCTCCTCTTCCACAGGTTCAGGATGAATACAAATAAGCACCCTAGCTCCCTTCTGAGTCACATAGTTAACCTTTTAAACTTCCCAAATTAACACAATAAACAACATCCCAGAAGGGTAAGGGCATGTCCTTTTTACCCCAAGATTTACAACTGCTGAGTTACTTAGCCAAACCTCTAGACTCCCCAAGTTGACACAATGTATCAACCATAACAGTACCAAAAAAAAAAGATGTCTGAAAATGTCTCATTTTAATCTCCCATGTAGTTGCTAGGCCAGCAGGGACCTTGGATAGGAACTGCTTGGACTCCAGTGGGAACTGGCAGTTTCCCTGGTTGTCTATCTTTTGGTCTTTTAAAATTAATAATATAATGTTTATCTTCAAATGTTATAGCAGCTTGTCATGCTGCCTGTCTCTCATTAGAGGTCAATGTTTGATTTGAGTAACATTCAATGGGTTTATTTTTAGGTACTAGGAATCAAACTCAGGACCTTGAGTGTGCCAGGCAGTCACTGAGCCACTGAGTTATATACCTGGCCTCACATTACATGTTTTTAATCTAGCTCATAGGTCTGAATGAAGCCTCTAAAGACATTAATGTACTTATTAGAGTCATCTAAAAATTTCTAAAAATCTAACTTAAGAGCCTGAGGTTTCTGGTTTTCCTGCAGCTCACATCTATATTTTGAAACTAAATAAGGACTACTTTTTAATGTAAAGAAAATCTGAACATAAGGCATTTTTGACCATTTTTTAATAATATCTTTTTAGATGTAAAATAGCATCATAACACTTTTCTCTGTATTTTACCTTGGCTCTAGGGAGTTACTCTAAAAGAGTAAGAGCAAATTTGACTGTGAACATTCCATATAAAATAGAAATAGTTTGGGCATTCACTCTTTATTTCTAGTTGATTTTTATATCCTCAAAGCTGTCCCTTGAGTATATTCTACTCCAGGACAGGTAGATGCCATCTGGGGAGATCAGAAGACCACTGCTGACTAGCCTGTCCACCCTCACACTGGCACACAATTTACCCTCTCAGAAAGCTCATGAGCTGTGCACGTACTCCGATTGGACATTTATAAGCGTGAGTTACAATTGGTCTGATGACAGGAATGTCTAAGGAAGGAAGCATAACTTCGTAACAAACTATTGCTTTTCATTCTTTGGGAAGCAGGCAGATACACTAGATGAGCTGGGAATAGAGCGCCTCTCAGGCTACAGAAGAGATCACTTCTAGAGACAGAACTAGCAATTGGCTGGAAGAATTTTGCCCCATGCGCTAGGGCATAGAGTCTCCAGACACTTGTGTTTCTTATCTAATCACCCAGGCAACCTTTCCTAGCAACAGGCCAAGACTATGTTTTATTTAAATTTTGAAGCTCACAGGTTAAACTTATATTTATCACCTAGCAATCACATTTAAGTATTCGTAAAGGCACGTTCATCAAGGCTGAGAAGAATCTCTATTCTACTCTTTTTTTTTGAGGCAGGGTCTCACTTTGCATTTCAGGCTGCCCTTTAGCTCACTTTGTAGCCCAGGCTGGTCTTGAACTTGTAACGATCCTCCTGCCTCAGCCTCCTGAGTGCTGGGGTTACACGTGTGCTCCACCATGCCCAGCTCTATTTTACTCTTAGTTAGCATATGTAAGGCACAAATGTAGATCATTCCCCTGCTAGCCACTGCGAAATGTAAATTGTTGCAAGTTGCCTCAGCCTAGTTTTTGAAGGGAGGGATAGTTAAGTGGTTCAACTGAAAAGATAATTCTTAGTTTACTAGCAGAGAGAGAGAAGTACAATAAATAAGTAGAGATTATTTTAGTGGCCAGGAGCAAGCTTTTTTTTTTTTTTTGGCGGTACTGGGGACTGAACTCAGGACCCTGCACTTGCTAGGCAGGCACTTATTCCACCGAGCTATACCCCCAGCTCCAGGAGCAAGTTTCCACTAAGGAACCTTCAGGTATCCAGCAGAGTGGCCCTGGCCACGCCCCCTCAGCTGTTCTCAGTTTCTATTGGCCCACACAAGCAGAGATCCGCCTCCAGGAAGGAATCCAGCTGTCTTTCTGGTCCACATCCCCTCAGCCATTGGCTTCAATGGGGATTCACCGAAGAGATGCTGGGGAAACCTGTCCTCTGCTTTAAGAGTGGCAGCTGCTCTAAGAGTGTTTAACTGGCTGGCAGAGTAACCACTGTTTGTCAAAGTTCTACCTAGGATAGTTCAAAGCCTGAACAAGATTTCCTAGCACTTTATAAGTTTACAGTAAAGGTGTTAAAGTCCACAACTTATTATCAAAGTATTTTTCTTATACACATAAATGATAACTAGACCTAGGAGAAGAGGAAAGGTTTGAGATCCTCCCTTAGACTAAATGTCCCATAAGTGTCCTGAAACTTTCCTCTTACTAATTTATCCACAGGATTTATTTTGTCAACACCCATCCTTCAAAAATCTGCTTGCAGTATCTTGAAGTTCTAGATATATTCCTGTTCTAGCTTAGCTTGAAATTTCACTTTCTTCAAAGCAATGGAGCCAGGGAAGAGCATGTCCATGAACTGACAATAGGTAGCCCCTGAGCACCACTGTTTCATCTTTGTCAGACTCCACTGCAGAGACCTATTGCCTCATGCCAGCATGTCATGTCAACTTAGATGGTCAGTGGTCATTAGTGTCAAGTATAAGTTTACTGCTATCTTCAGCTCTCAGGGGAACCACATCCAATGCTCATGCCTGGCTCCAGTTCTGTCTTCCTCTTGTTCAAACTGCCAGACTCTGCCTGCCACCTGTTGCCCATGGGATGACCTCACACACACCTCCTCTTGTACATATTTTAAGGTCATTGTCATTTTCAACCTCAAGCAGTTGACTTTCTTCTCACACAAACTAAATTAACTCACCCAGCTTATTTATCCATGGGCCATGGATCCATTACTTCCCAGTTTGGGAGTCTTTTGTGGGTTGGAGGTAATGTGGAAATGCTTCTGTCAGCTGAGATAGGTGATCATGCCCCAGTTGAGAGAAAGAAGACTCCCGCTCTGTCTCTTTCAAAAACCTCTTCCAAGTTTGGAACATTCTTATTTACTCATCCCACACATAATTCCAATTCGTCTCTGTTCATTTTTTGCTTTTATTTTTGAGGCAAGGTTTCACTATGCAGTTCAGGCTGGGCATGAGCTCATTTTGTAGCTCAGGCTAGCCTTGAACTCATGACGATCCTCCTGCCTCAGCCTCCTGAGTGCCATCACACGTGGCAAATTCTGATTTGTCTTTGAATGCAGCCACTTTTCCTACAGACATGAATACAACTGTTATTTTCTCCTGAAGTGACAGGTGGAGTTTGTGGAGCAGGTTGAATATGTAAGACAGGTAAGCAAGTTTGGCTGCCCATTCTGTTTCATTGAAATGTGCTGCCAGTGGTGACTGTTCTTTTTTCAAAAAAAATCCCTGGAGCCGTTCTCATAACTCAAAAGCTCTGGCCAGTGATGCACCTTCAGAGAGCCACTTTGCTTCTGTGTAGAAGAGAAGATGTGTGTTCTGCATTCGTCTCTTCACAGGGCTATGTGAATAGCTGGGAGTTAAGGGTATGTACTTCAGTGGGGTCAATCATTTAATTGCATCCTTCAAAATATGGTTAGGTTCAAGTGACATTGTTTGGCCAGCCAGAATTTCTCTATGGGTGGCCCGGTGCATAAACTTACATTCAAAAGAAACATTTTTGACTCATATCTGGAAACCAGAAATGTGTTTCGTCATGCCAGCCACTCTCTGTGCAGACTGACACAAAATGACCAGCGCAGTTATTCAAAGGCTTGGGTAGTTCTGCAGTTGTGATCTTCCTCGGCAATAAAAGTGAACGTTACCTGGGACAGCTGTGGGAACTCTGGTGAGCTGCTGCTGCCCCCCTCACACCAGCATAGGACCAGGCAGAGACCCAGACAGCTCTAGGGGCCTGGGGTCCACTCCCTGCCCCTCCCCTTCCCCCCATCGGAGTGGAGCTGCACCTCGTACAGTTTCGGGAATTCCAGTGAGCCGGCCCCACCTCTGCCCCACCAGGTTGGAAGCCAAGGGGAGCCCCAGCCAACCTCAAGGGCCTTGGGTGCTCCTCCCTGCCGCACTCTGCATCCTCAAGGGAGCTAAGCTGAAACACAGACAGCTTCGGGGGACTCAGCAACTGCATACCTACCCTTCTTCTGGTGTGGGAACCTGGCCGGGTAGTGGCAGTGTATAGAGACATGGTGAAGACCACCTACCTGTGGGGGTGCAGATGCCCGCCACGTATAGGAAGACACCAACAGACACTCACTCATGCAATTTGCAAGGGGTCTTTATTATCCAGGCATGCGTGGGGCTCACTGAGCACACAGGAACAGAGAGCCCCGAGTTGGGCCTGAGTAGGGCTTATATGTTTTAGAACAAAGGGAGGAGGGGTCTTTGCAAGCGCGGTTACAGAAGCAGATGGCATTGGTTACTTTAAAGGGGCTTTTACATTTATTGGGGGAAATAGCTACGTGGAGGTCTGGGGTTAGAGGCAGAGGTTGTTTCCTAATATGGACAGAAGTAGCCCAGGAAAGGCATATTTTACAAATTCCTTAGTCATGAGGTTCATCCTTATCTTCACAGCTCAGGCCCTCTGGTTTACTCTGTCCTTGGGCGGCTATACATTGTAATAGCTTAACTCCCGGAAGGGGGGGGGAAGGAGGGTGGTTTAGTACAGCTCATGTATCATTGTTACTAGAGAAAATTTCTCTTACATTCCCTTTTTGTTTTGTGAATCTCTAATCCTAGAGATCGGGGTGTCTGTTGTTGGGATCATCGAGAATTGCGTATTGTTGTCTGGTAAGCATCAGTTTTACATTACCAATCTGACTCCGTAGGAGATTTATTATTCTATTTAGGATGCAGGGCCCTATGGTTACTATTAAGAGCAGTACTATTAAGGGCCCCGTTAAAGCCAACAGTAAGGTGGTAAGCCATGGAGACTGGCTGAACCAAGATTCAAATAGGCTTTGTTGGGCTTCTCGTTCTTTTTGTCTTTGGTCCAATCTTTCCCTGAGTTTGGCCATGGACTCTTTAACAACCCCAGAGTGATCTGCGTAGAAACAGCATTGTTTTCTTAAAGCCGCACATAATCTCCCTTCAAGAAAGAGTAAATCAAGTCCTTGTCTATTTTGTAGAACTACTTCTGAAAGGGAGGTTAGAGAGTTTTGGAGGGCCGTGACAGACGTTTCTATGGCCTTTAAGTCTTGGTCTATTGCAGCTTGTAATTGACTAGTCTGTTGGTTTTCATGTATAATGGCAGCTGTCCCTGTGCCTATGCTGGCCACTGCTGTGGCTCCCATAAGCACCGCCAGAGTGATTGAAATTGGCTCTCTTTTGTATCTAGTTTGGCCTGATAGTTTATCTATTAGCTTCGTCTCTGAATGGTAGATGATCAGGGGGTATATAGAGACCAATATACAAAAGTTAGCAGAATTATTGAAAACCTTTGTAGACACACAGGGGGTGATTCCAGTGTCACATGCCCATTTTAAACCGGAGGGAGGTTGAAGGAATTTATCTTCTTCTTGGATTTGATTAATAGTAGCAAAGTTTTAGCGTGGGACGGAGAATTACCTATACAGGTCCCTTGACCCGTAACCTCAGACAGGGTAAATTTGTGATCATTGTCCCAGTCACAGGACGAGCTAGAAGAGAGGGTAGTATATGATTCGTTTATAGCTATCCCTTTATAATAGGGTGGTGAAGCAGACAGGCAAAGCCAGCATGACTGTGTAAGGTCAGCTTGGGAGTGGTTGAGAACTGAATAGGCTCCCAGAATTAGGTTATACAATCGGTCACCAAGACCTGTTGGATCTAGTGGGGAGGGTGTATGGATTGGGGTACTGGTGGTGGTTTGGAGAACCTGTGGGGGTGAGGTTCTAAGAGTGGTTGTAGGTCTCAGTTGAAGGGGGGAATTAGTCCTAGCAATCACCGAATTAGGTCCTATACCAATGGCCTTTTGGGAGATTTTTTCCTTCCTAATTGATATGAGCCCCCCTCGATCTGTACCCTCCTCATAGTATCGGAAACCCCAAGTCTGTCCAATCAGCCATTTATCATCATTGGGAGTGATTAGTAAGATTTAAAAATGTACAATTAACTATTTTTTCCGTCCGGTAGTCCACGGGGCAGCAGTTAGTTGGGCCCTGTTGTAATTGTTGTAATTTAAGATGCTTGTCAGGGAAGATAGGATTCCACCCCGTGGCAACCGTCTCGCATCCCCAATAAGCGCAATAATAGTGCCCGGGGGAATTACAATACGTTTTTCCCTCGGTGGCTGCTGGACATAAGTAGACTGGCATTGCATTAAGGCATGGGCTGATGGGGGCTAGGTCACAGGATTGAACCAGAAAAATTCGGTTTCCTGGTCCCTCCCACGTACACACTATTTTTTTATCTCCCCACCTTGATAGGGTCCATTTCCAGGGCTTATAGGGATTGGGATTGGATCCTCCTAGGGGAAGGAGGAGGAGTAGCAGTAACCCTACGAACCCGTAACTTGAGGGGATTTTTAGTCTTTTCCAGTTTTCATGGAGGCTCCGACGGTGGTGGTGCTGGCTTGAGGTGAGATGCATGGATCCAGGACGCGGTGCCATCAATTTTAACCGCCATAGGTGTAGTCAGGAGTACTTGGTAGGGTCCCTTCCAACGAGGTTCTAGGGTCGGTGTTGGGTGTCGACGGACGTAGACGAAGTCGCCCACGTTGAATTGATGGGGTGTAGGTCCGTCACTTGGCTGGTAGGCTGAAGAGAGTTGGCGCCACAGGACCTTATGAATTTGGTCCAGAGCTTGGAGTCTATCAATTAAAAGAGTGTGAGATAAATGTGTGTCTTTAGATAAAGGGCTGAGGTCTCGAATAGGGGGAGGGGTCCCATATAGGATCTCGAAGGGAGTCAAATTTGGTGGCTGGGAAGAAGGGGTGTTTTTTGCCCTGAACAAAGCAAAGGGTAGGAGCATAGTCCAGTCTTTAGAGCCAGTCTCATTGACTAATTTGGTTAAGGTCTCTTTGATTGTTCTATTTATTCTCTCTACCTGTCCTGAACTTTGGGGTCTATAGGCACAATGAAGTTTCCAATTAATCCCCAATATCTTGGCCATTCCCTGACTTACCTGAGCCACAAACGCCGGTCCATTATCAGACCCAATTACCTTTGGCAGGCCAAAACGAGGAAAGATCTCTTCCATTAACTTTTTAACTACTGTCGGTGCAGTTTCCCTTTTGGTGGGAAATGCCTCAGTCCATCCTGAGAAAGTGTCTACAAAGACTAACAAATATTTAAGTCCATATTTGGCTGGTTTGATCTCTGTAAAGTCCACTTCCCAGAATTGTCCTGGTCGGGTTCCTCATAGTCTCTTTTCTTTTAGGGATTTGGAGGGAAAAACATTAACAACCTAGCAGGCTTGGCAACTTTTAGTGACTTGTTCTGCCAGCTCTTGAATTTGAGTGGCTGACAGTTGGCTATCTGTTAATTGATTTTTGGCCAATAAGCATAACTTTTTTGTCCCCAGGTGAGTTAACTTATGGGCCTGTTGGAAGTAGGCTAGAAGTTCCGTTTTTTCCATTTTTGGAGCTCGAAGAGGCACACTTGGACGTGCCTCTAATGAATCATTGACCTCCAGAAGCAGAGTGGTGGGGGCACTTAGGGCCGCCTGCTTTGCAGCTTTATCTGCATGGTTGTTGCCCTGTATTATAGGGCCTGCGCCTTTTTGGTGGCTATTACAGTGTACTATGGCTAGTTTTTGTGGTAGCATAATAGCCACCAGGAGTCTAAGAATCTCTTGTTTGTTTTTAATCTCCTTTTCAGCTGAAGTTAGGAGTCCTCTCTGTTGGTAAATAGCCCCATGTACGTGCGCCGTGGCAAAAGCGTAGCGGCTATCTGTATAAATGGTTGCCCTTTTTCCTTCTGCCAACTCTAGAGCCTTTGAAAGGGCAATTAATTCTGTCTTTTGTGCGGATGTACCTTCCCTCAGTCCTGACGACCAGATAATTCGTGTTTCATCCGTAACTGCGGCCCCCGCGTGTCTCTTACCTCTTAGTAGGAAACTGCTACCGTCGGTGAACCAGGTTACCTCAGCATCTGGGAGTGGCTGGTCGGTTAGGTCTCAGCGAATTCCGATTTCCTCTGCCGGAATTTCTTGACAGGTGTGTAGAATCGGCTCAGATGTTTCTTTAGGCAGTAAAGTGGCCGGGTTAAGAGCAGTTGGAGGG